>WAAG01097741.1:0-21598 GCA_013390105.1 Tichodroma muraria
AAGGAATCTGCTTCCAACACGGATTTGTGCACAGTGGGAAGTGACTTTGCTCAATCCTTTAGTACTGAGGTCCAGTACAAGCAAAGGATCTCTCCACGTCAGGCTGGTGCAGTTTGTTTTCCCTTCCAGCATGACAGTGCCAGGTTACCTGAGGCTCCCTGAGAGCTGAAAAGATGAAAGCTCAGCTTCCTTCACATTAGGAGCGAGCAAGAAATTTAAAGGAGTGACTGTCCCCCAGGAATGTTAATCCTGTCATTGCAGTTTAAGGTGACACAGGATTTTCAACACTCAATTCCCACTTTATCCTTTGCAAAGAAGTTTCATTCCAGAGCTTATACACAGGGGATTAATGAGGGTACTGATTACAGAGACAGACTGAAGGAGCCCAGATACATTCCCTGTTCTCTCAAGGGAAGTCTGCATGGACACAGGAGGTGCTGCTGTAGGGATCTAGTGTGTGTTTCAACAAAAGAATCAGTTATAACTGGTCAGGACTCAGCCCCACAGACAGACTGCAAACAACACGTGCAGAGCCAAACAAATAAGGTATCACAGATTCTTCAATCATCTTTTTAAGCAAGTTCTGCTGGAATAAAGTTTTACTTTCCATTTGGAGGAACGTAAGAGCTCGCTGGTGTGTGTTCACTAATGCACACCAGGGACAATTTTCTTTTAGGGAAATCTAATCGTTATTGAAAACCCAGAAAGGAAGAGCAGTGAGATTGCTGGAAAATGGTGGTGGTCTGGAGTTTAGCATACACTTATTTCAAATTCCAGTCTGAAATTTAACAGCTCATGGTAAAAGTCTCTGAGCACGTTGCAGTTGCTTAAGTTATTCGTAAGAGTAGTCAGAAACTTACCTACAAAGCTGTTTTATTACACATTCCTCTATACTGCCCTGGGAAATCACCTCAACTACCCAGTGCCCATGCAAACATTTAATAAGTTCACTTTTGCATGGCAGAAACTAATAGTTCCCCCTTAATTACAGGTCAAAGATCATTCAGATCATTTCCCCTCCCACCTCCTTAACCCTCTCAAATTTCCTGGATTTCATAAAAACATTTCCCTTCCCGACATGGTTCAGTCCCGAGATGGAGTTTTCCATTTCCCTACCTGTATCGTGGTGTTCCCACCTTCCAGCAGGGCAATGGCCAGCAGGATGCTCTCGTGGAAGACTCTGTCACTGGTGGCATTCATGATGAGATCTATGACCAGGTTGGAAGCACCTTCTTTATCCAGGTGGCACTGGACATCTGCCAGGCTCATCTCCCCCCGGCTCATTGAGCTTGACCCAGAGCTTCCTCCTGTAAAGTGATCATGAGAAACAGGTTGGCAACTGACCCCATGGGGATGGCAAGGCCAGGCTGGACAGGACTTGGAGCAACCTGAGATAGTGGAAGGTGTCCCTGCTCATGGCAGGGGGTGGAACAGGATGATTTTTAAGGCCCCTCTCAACCCAACCAATTCTGCAATTCCATTAGTGACTTCTTCTAGGAACTACCTCAAATTAAATAAACTTCACTGTGTAACTGATTTCAAATGGAATTTTTGCCCGTCCTACCCCACAATCCCTGCAATACCACAAAATGGTTTTCTTTCAGAGATGGTTAATAATCTGATATCCTTAAGGGCACACTTCCTAGATATTACTGCAAATATGAAATTGATCAGGATTTCTAAGTTCATTTATTCAAAGCAACGTCACAAATGTCAGGCCAACCCAAGGCAGTCACCGAAAAGTACAGAGAGCTCTGTCTGCTAGTTCTGCTCTCAACTGCAGTCACCCACGTGCACAGTTCTACTTTTTTTGGGGGGGAAGTTCACAGATAAAACCGTGAGGGAAAACACCCCGACTTCAGCTGCAGGGTGCTGATTTGCCGGGACAGCCATCCCCAGAGCACGGGAAGGGCAGCCCCAGGGACGAGCAGAGCGTGTCCTACCTCCCGGGCCGGCCTTGCCGGAGCCGCCGGCGGACAGGGGCCCGTTGCCGAAGGCGGTGAGGCTCTCGCGCCGGCCGGCCGCGCGCACGTTCCCGTAGTAGCGGTTCACCAAAACCTGCCTCAGGGCCTCGCCCTGGATGCAAAGAGCAGAAGGAAATCATGATGGGAGCCCCACGAACAAGCCAACCACCCACGTTCATTGGCGGCAGGGCTGCTGTTACCAGTACCCTCCTTGTGGTGAGGGAGGGGGGAATGAAACCCTGGAGAGCTGGAAAAATCCACTGAGCAGCTGCTGATGTGCTGGGGCAGGCTGGGCCACTGGAGGGGTCTCATGGGGCTTAATAAAATTATGGGTTTCCCCACGCAGCACAGAGACAGCTGCAGTTCGGGTTTTGCGTAAAGCTTTCTAGGCAGATCTAATTTTCCGAGAGTTTTGTTTTAATTATTGTCTCAGTCTTAAATGCAAAGGAGTTGCATCTGTACTGCACCAACACAAAATCAAGAGGTGGATTACAGGAACATCAGAAACGGTCTTAAGGAACCAATTTATCTCCTCACACCTCTCCTATTTTGCCATCCCACCAACCCCGCAGGGCTGTGCTCCGTCGTCCCTCCACCAGCAGCTGACGGATCCATCAGCCGCCGAGCGGAACCCCGGGCGATCCCGCCGGATCCCGGCGCTCTGTTCCCTGCCGGCAGCTCCCGAGTCACGCCAGCCCTCCCATCCCAGCACAGGGCAGGGCCTCGGCAACCCGGAGCCCGGCACGGCGCCAACGGAGACCCAACACCTGCAGGTGGAACGTCACCCCCCTGCTGTCGCTGCAGCCTCCACAGGAACTGCCAGGAATACGGGGAGCTGGACAAAGCTGGCGGCACTGCCAGCGCACAAACACCGCACGGGGATTAAGGGATTTTTGTAAGGTCTTTGTGCACAAAGGAGAACTGGGGATTATTGTCACCGTTTGATTACTGTCAGCTAACGGCAGTGCGGTTACAGCAGCACCGTGGACACAGGTGCAGAGGGGAGGGAAGTGTCCTGTACACTGTACAGGACAGTGCTGCAGAGGGGAGGGAAGGGCTTTCCTGGGGACTCAGAAAATAAATAATAATTAAAAAAAAAATCTAGCCGAAAGTAATTTCATATTAAAAATATTTCCAATGAACTAAAGCATCCTATCTTTAATTCCATTCACAAAACGTGCTTGTCACTGGTTCATTTTTCAGTTATACTTCAAATGAAATCGGTTGTCTGACTATAGATTCAAGATGTCATTTAATATATTAGCTGTCATAAAAGTGAAGTTTTACTCTTTAAACTTTCACAGGAGGCCTTTAAAACACAAGCAAGTAAATGGAACAACATAAATGTGCATTAATTGGCTTGTACAGAACTCCAGCCCTGGTGCAGTCCCACTGATTTTATACACAGCTAGCACTCACAAAAGTCACTTCGAGAGATCAAGAAAAAAAAAAAAAAAAGACAAAAGCCTGTCTGATAATCAAGTTCTTTACCAAATTTCAGAAATCACTTCCACAGGGAGAAGCCCAACATGTGCCTGAGCTGGTGAGGGATGTCTGCCCTCCCCACAGGGCTGAGGTTCAAGTCAGGGCTCCCACTGCCACCACAATCCAGCATCTTAGAAATGGTTCCTGTGGATTATCAGTGTGAAAGCTGCAGCAAGGGAGCTGCATTTTATGGGATCAGATGGGGAGGGAGCAAGTGTCAGGGAACAGGATGTAAAACAAACATAAAGTCAGTGTTCCAACCAGCTGCTTCCAAAAGCTCCCAAACAACAGAAGAAAAGGAAAATTCCTGTGGAAGCAACAGTAGAAGGAGATAAGCACTTTTGCAAGGGGCATACGCTTCCCATCACTGCTTGGGCCAAAGAGTGAACATGTGGGATAGGCAAGAGACAGCTCAGGAGCTCCAGCAGATCCTGTCCTGGAGGAGCTCCTGTGACTGACAGCAACATGAGAGTGTTTAGTACACGAGGCAGTGCTTTATCCACCTCCCTGCTCCCAGTCTGGCAGGTAAGGGAGCCTACGTGACAGAACAAGGCCAAGCCAGACAAAAAAAAACCCTGAACTACACCTTCCTTGTACATGTGCACCCATTAGAAAGGCAACTTGACATCCAGATGGGCCCTAGGACACAAATGGCTACAAGGGAGCTCTCACATCACCTTTTTCCTGCTCTGTTGAACTAACTGGCAGCCATCATGTCAACTGGCATTTAAACCAGTGATTTTTACTACTCACTACAAAGGTAACACACATCCAGCCTCGGGAACAGCTGCTCAGCAAACTCCACCTTGCCTGAGCTCAGGAGGGCAGCTAAAGCTAAAGCCCTTGGAGCTGCCCCCAGATACTCCTTCTGGCCCCTTGTGGAGCAGGAGGCGACTTCTATTCCACGGTCAAAATAGTTGGGGTGAGTGGAGACCTGACCAGGACAGGCACCTCCGTGTCTGTAGGTGTTGTGTATCCAAGACAAGACAAATCAGCAGAAAAAACAGCAGGAACAAGTATCAAGCAGTTGTTTCTAGTCAGAGTGTGCTGATCCAGATCTGGCAATACACAGTCACCAGCATTTTAAACTCTAACTGGGAAGAAAAGCTTTGGTTCCTACAGATTTATCCAAACCCACGGTTATCAGCTAACAAAATATGAGTATGTGATCAAAGCAGAAGGGAGAAAAAACAAGTGGTATTTAAGAAACATTCTAATTAATTCAGCTGCAATGCTTGGCTCCAGAACAGTTCTTTACCCATCCTTTTAGTGCTGTGCACCACTTGGACGAGGGCAGTGTGCAAACAAATATCAGATGTTTGGCAGTAACCAGAAAAATCAAATATGGTACCTAGGCAGAAACCCAACAGCGTCCAGTTTCATCTGCATTCACACCAGGTAAAGTAAGAGTAAGTCACACAGCAACATCACTGTACACGTACCAGCAATGCAGATGCAACACACAACTCTAAGTGATATCAGAAACCTGTTAGAAGCTTTAAAACAGAGCATCTTTAATATTTTACAGTGAAACAGTTTTAAGTTGCTGCTGTTGTGCTCCCAGCTGCAAGAGCAGAAGAAATGGAGAAAGGGAGCAACCATGCTGATTTTGCAGCTTGGCTGGTTACAAAGGGGTGGTGTGGCCAGAAGAGCCAACTGCATGAGCACTGATGAATGTCACTGCACAAGGGAGTGAGTGATCACCACCCCCAGGGAGCGTTTGGACAGTGTGACCAGACCAGGACCTGAGTTTAATCCGGAGCAGCCAAGCACCTGTCCCTTCCATGCAACCCCAGAGAAGGGGCTCCAGCACCTCACTCTGTAAATATGGCTCGTTTTTCAGATTTCCCAAGAGCCCAACAGCCAGCATTTAACCACGCAAGTTTCTTACACGACTTAGGTTTCACTGTTTAACAGGGAAGGGAGAGATGAGTTCTGAACGTGCTTGACTGCTGTACATACCCTTCTATGATCCTCCAGTTGCCTCTGTGGTAGAGTTTGATCAAGCTCCTGCTGTGCATGCAGAAAGTTCATTTTAAAGCAGAACAACACTCAAGAGAAACCAACATCTTGGCACTCATGGGGAATACTGGGGAAGTCACAGCTGGATGCGAGGGGGGAGATGAGGGAGATGGACTGACAAGCCATCAAAACAGGACACCTGCCCCCTCTGCTCTGCCACCCTCACACCCCCCTGGCATGCACGTGTGCCAGCAGTGCTGGGGTTCCAGCAAACACAGAGTTTCTGGTGTCACAGCTCCCAGGGACGCACACAGGTTTCGGGGGGCTCAGCCCACGCATGCCCATGCACAGACACACAGAAACACCCCCCAGCCCACTGGACACACACTCTGGGGGGCTGAGGGACTCCAACACACCCCACTGTGGTCACTGAAACTCGTTTGAGACTGGGGAGGGCTTCTGGAGCAGCCTGGGGGGGCTCCCTTCCAATGGCTGGGATGTCAGTGGGGAGTCACTGAACAGAGCCCCGTGGCATGGGCACGTTCCCAAATCAAATCTCTCTCACTTCGGATATTCGTTTTCAGGAATGCAACTTGGACTTTGCAAAGCTGAGGCACATCGGGGTTTTTCTGCTTTAAAGCACCTGGAAAGGTGTAGAATAATGGCTCTATACAGGGACCCAGCAGAAACCAGGAGCCGTCTCCCAGACATCTCAAATCCATTTGATGACCACTCAGTTTCAGGTTACATTTAAACACCGTTCCACAAAAATTACAAATACAAAGGCCTAAACCATCACAATCATTTCTTTTTCTACATGATCTCACATTTATAAACTTCACAGCTCAGAGAATCAACACTCTCCCAGATACAGACTTCCATGTTGTTCCACTTAGATTTGCACTGATTTGGCACCCAGCTGTACAATCTACCAATGCCGTGTCTCAATGTCCCATGAATTTCAAAGGAATTTAAGATTTGAAAAATTTTCCTGCCTTCTTTTTGGCAAATTGTCTGCTTTATGCACATAAAGGATATGTTTCCACATATCCCATTCCCTTAGAATTGTGACCTTGACAATGTGCAGTGACCCTGAGCTCATCCACTGGGGCATTTTAAATGGGACACCAATTGTTCTGGAGTTATGAAGCTTCCACTAAGAACTTCTGACACCTCCCTTTCCTTAAAGTATTGAAGTTCTTAAGTATGTGAGGCAAAGGGAAAACCAAATTTGGCATTAGGAGCCAAAACGAAGTCTCATTTTGCCAATGTAGGAAAATTTGAGAGGAGACTTTTCACAGTGCCACCCTTAAAGAATAAAGGAAATGGCTGAAAGGAACAGACAGGATTAGCTTACAATTTTTTTTAATATTTTCAGACTACCATGCTGATGCTCTATTGGATTAAGGCACTTTAACAAATCTACTTATTTCCAGTGTCTAACAGCACACAGGAACACACATTTCACAGGGGTTTTTACCAACAAGACACTCCACTAGGACTACTGAAACACCAATATTTGTGTGCTGTACAAATATAGGTGGCTGACACACCTCTACAGGGCTCTCCGTTTCTGGAGCTTGCGGCAGCTAGTTGAAAGTAAAATGCAGAAAAATTAGTCATTCCTCCAGAATCTTTCATCCCAACAGCAATCCAGTGGTCAACAGTGAGGGGAAGGGAGCCGGCAAAGCACTTGACTTCAGCTGAATCATCACAAATGAATTATAGCTGTAACTGGTGTTTACGCCCTCCCACCCTGCTCCTAAAAGGCAAATTTCTTCTTCTTCACATGCTCCACGTTTGGCAAATTTCGCAGGTATCCTTTGAACATCCCAAACTGCTTTGCATGAACTCGGAGGCACAAGCAAAAAAAATGTAGTTGCAGGTGCCCAGAGCACTTTGGGGGACCACACCCCCCAGGATCTGTCACTGGAATGCTGCACATCCATCCCAGTGGGGAGGAGGAGGAAGCCAGGGCTGCATATCACAAAGGCAGCAGCTTTATAATTTCAGCTTAAAAAAACATCTTCTGTGGATTCTCATCTATAAACATACTTTTCTCAAGATAAAAGATACACGATACAGCACCAAACAGGAGCAATGAAATAAGGGCCTGAATGGTGACTGCTTTTCAAATTTAAAATGCTGATTTTCAGCTGAAACAGATGAAGACAAGTAATGTTATCTAGTCAAGCATAGACACGTAACAGAGAGCTGAACATTCACACTCAACTGCCGACTTAATTATGGGGAAATTGCTGTAAATTTCAGCAAACACCAGGAAGTAACACTCTCACAATCCTGTAACCCCAACCTGAGCCAGGCATTCATGGCCACATCTGCCCAGAGGCCACAGGGATGGACAAACCAGTGGAGCACAGACTGGGAGAGCCACCCAGGACCTGCTGCAGCCCGGGGAGCGCTCAGCAAAGGGAGGGGGAGGCCACAGATCCAGCAGCAGGAATAACGAGACTCCACTTCCCAGGAGCGAGCGCTTCCCCTGCGGTGCTCCACGAGCAGGGGCTCCTCGGCCAGGAAAAAGACCCCTCTCCATTCTCCTCCTAAGGGACTTTGCTCCTGGCCAGCTCCCACGGCCCTTGGTCGTGGCTTCCTTGCATTGTCACCGCTCCTGGACAAGTCTCAAGCACGCAAGCCCCCGGTCTGGCCAGCTGGAAGCAGGGAGGATTTAACCCAGAGGAGCACAAGTGCACAGGAAGCAGCTCGTTCCTGCAGAGGAACACACCGTCCCTGCCCTGCTCCCAGGCTGGACCCGTGACCGCTCACGGGGAGGCTGGGCACATTGTCCCGTTTCACAACACGCCTGGGGCACAGGAAACATCCCTGCCTTCCCCAGGAGCCAACAGCAGCAAGGAAACCGGGCCTGTTCCCCGGCAGGGGAAATGAGGTCCCTTCCTCCTGGGGAGGGGAGGCTGAAGCTGACAGGTCAAGTGGACATGGCTGCTGGGCTCAGGATTCCAAACAAAAGTTTCTTTCTGGGCACCGGTACAGGTTTCCCAGAGAAATGGTGGATTTTCCATCCCTTCAAGTGTTCAAGGCCGTGCTGGATGGAGCTCTGAGCACCCTGGGACAGTGGAAGGTGTCCCTGCCCATGGCAGGGGTGGAACTCGATGAGCTTTAAGGTCCCTCCTAACCCAAACCATTCTGAGATTCCTGGGCCGATACCTTGACCCCATTTCAACCAAACATACATTTACATTTTGGGCTTGAAAAGCAGCACAGGCGAAGAACCGGCATAAAATTAGTTTGCTCTTTCCCAAGCTAAAATTACAAATTCCAGCTCACAAATTCCTGTGCCTTCCCTCTGTGGCACAGACAGCACATCAGAGCTAGCCCCACACAGACCTGGGAGCAAATCCACTGCCCTGGGCAATGCCCACGTGGATCATCCACAGCAGCACAGCTCTCAGCAATCTTCCAGTAAGAATATCAACTCCAAATCCTGAAATGGTTTTTCTTTGAGTCAAAACGGGTTCAAATAGCAAAGAAATACTGAGCTCTTGTTGCTGTGCTACACTTTGCACTCTCCCGTGTGTGCTGCAACAGCAAAGCATCACCTTATGCTTTACAAGGACTGAACAGGGTGGGAGAGCAGCCCAAAGCAGTAATTTTCCAAGATCTCTTGTGCCTCCATGTAGTTCAGCTCTCCAGCTATAAGAAAGTGGTGGTTTGAGGGGCAGGGGCAGGTTTGTGGAATGCCAAACCCAGCCACCAGGTGATTAGCAGGACACAGGGGACAGCTTTTAAACTGGAACCCAGTGGGTGGCCGGGTCAGAGACCAACATCTGTGCTTTTTACAAGCAGCAGGGAAAGGTCCTTTCGAACTTGCTGAGCAAAACCCTCTCTTCCTTTGAAGCTTCCACTCCCCCAAGGCTGCCCAATAAACCAATCCTCATGAGGCATGACTGTGAGATGCACAATCTGTGATCCTCTGGTGACCGGAGTGCTTCCAGCATCCATTTCCCCAGCACAGGCCACGTGTGCTTCCCAGAACGGACTGTCTGACTCAAGAGTGGATGTACCCCCCTCAGGAACCACCACAGCACGTGACAGCTCCAGGGTGAATTGATTACATCTAAATTCTGAGATACAGATGAGCTTTCCATCCTTTACTTTTACAGTCTGGAGGAATTCTTCAAAGTTTTATTCTCATTTGCTTTCAAAGTAACAATCACGATGAAAGTTGTCTAATCCTTCCTTCACAGAAAATTCAAACTACTGCTGTGATAGAGCGGAAAAGGTTTGAGGACAAGCAGAAAGATTTTCATTCAAGCTTGAAGCATCAGAATTGCTTTTCTCCACTTTTTTTTTCCAACTACGCAGTGAACACCCAGACCACCGAGCAGTGAACAGGCTTGAAATGCTTTTAAAAGGCTGGTGGAGATTGCAGTTCACAGACTGGGGCTGCTCCAGACAGTGGCTTCAGCAAAACAGGCTGGAAAACATCTCACATTGTAAATAAAGGAGAGAGAAATCATCTTCAGAAAATTCATGTCTGTGTGACCACACAAACACACATAGAAAAACCTGGTCCTTTTCTCTTCAGCCTCACTAGACTTTGGAATTTTGACAAAATAACGGACAAACCAGCACAATTCCAAATCTCCTACGGTTCAGGCCACCCCGGAATTCAAAGGACAGAGGTGACAAACCTCAGACTGCTGAACTGATGACATTTTCTAAACCTCCACACAATTCCTTCAGGTCTTTCTCCAAACGTCCTTCTCTCCTGTGCTGGGAGGTCCTCGAGCTCAACACTGAGCACTCTGAGGAAGCTGAGCCAAGCTCCACGGACTTGGCTCCGTGGATGCGCAATGGTGAGAGCAGAATGCCCTGGGCTGGGCAGGAAGTCGGGTTCAATCACTGAGAGGTCCCTTCTGGTCCTGAAATCTGTGAATTCAGGAACTGACCCAACTCCATGCATATGGCATGTCATCACAGGGGTGGCAAGGGGAGACATTTGCCCGAGAGGAGGAAACAAAAAGGGAAAACACAACTGCAGAAGCAGCCAAACAGCACATTAAGCTTTTGATAGCCAAGTTGTAGGTCCAGATGTGAGGAGCTGGAGTCAAGATCTCAGATAAATTCTATTCTGAAGCCTCTGCCTCAGCTCCTGCATTGCCATCTCCAGTAGCAGCTGGAATTGCAGCGGGAATGGATGTTGAGATTGAGTCCTGCAAGTCCCTTTCCACTTTTTCCTCCTTCTCTGAACTTTTCTGCTCTTCCCTTTAAAATACCGTCAGCTCTTCCTTGAAAGGCACACAGCAAAAGCACCACCTTGTCTGATTCATGGCAACAGACTAGAGCACAAATTATGTTGCTGTCCTTCATAGCTCTATAAAAATACCACAAAACTCTGTGCAGCTTCCTTGCCAAGTCCCCTTTGTAAAGCCAACACTGTTACCTTGTGGAGCTGAGGAGAAATTTGGATAGGAAATTTCTAGCCCCTGCAGATGATCTGTAGGTGTTTGTCAAACAAGCATTTGACTTGTTATGGAGAAGTTTCAGGGCACAGGGGAATAACTGGGACCCAGGAGCACTGAACTGCTTTGACGAGCTTCCCACGTTACATTTCCCCCTGCATTTTCAGGGATGGAGGATCCCAGACCTGCCTAAATCGGGAAGCAGCAGGAGATGTGGGGTAGCACTTTGTCCTGGCACAGGTCCCCCCAGAAGGCACGTGGGATTTTGGGGGCAGGGGCAGCCCCCCAGCTCCCAGCCCTGGCCTTGCTGCACACCCAAGGCAGGGGCAGGGCTGAACATCCTCCCTCATCTCAGGGAATGTGCAGAGACTTTGTGCACTGCCAGCCAAGGAGGCGGCAAATCTGGCACAAGGGTTGCCAGTGCCTGCACTCAAAGGTCACCAAGATGTGCCTAGGGGAATGCCTTCCCTCCTCTTCCAGAGTTTTCAGTGGAGAAATCACGTTTTAACTTGGGCTGGGACTTTCCAGGAGCTGGAGACCTCAGCCTCTGCCCTTCAGTGGGAATGCAACCACATCCTCCTCTTCAAATCCTCCATCTTGCATTCCACTGAATATACCTTCACAACACACTTTACAGCAGTAGTTTTAATTAACCAGTAAGATGGTATAACTATTACTTTTTTGGTGACAAGTAATTGTAAGAAATGTTCCAGTCTCCTTTTCCAAGGAGCTCACCAATTCCAGTCCGTGTTAAAAAGAAAAAGCCTAGTCCAAAGATTGCAGGATTTCTCAAGGGGAAAAAAAAAATATAAGGCAGCCCACAAAAATTTATGAGTGCCTGCATTTCCTCTGCTCGAGACATAACAAGTGAAGCACTGTCTAAGTGCAAAATACACAAGAGAAATGACTGCGGAGTAAGCTCTCTACAAGGAAAAGAATTCCCAAATGCAGCTTTCCAGCTCTGAAGAGGTTAAGACATTTCCTCCAATCAAAAACTGACAAAACAGCATATATTTTGTACTTTACCCATTGGAATTTTAGTTTATCACAGATAAAAAGCAGTGAGAAGGTTAATTCAAGCAACCGCTTTGAACCAGGATTTTCAGTTCCTTTTTCACCTACTTGAAACCTCAAGACTAATGCAAAGAGGTGAAAAAAACCCAAACCTAAACTCTACTGAATGGGTCTGCAAGTGCATTTCACTGGATAGAGCTGCCTGTGGATATATCAGCTGCATAAAGAAGTGTCACAACTGAAAAAATAGATAAAACACCAACAACAACCCCAAAAAGTAACTAAACAACTACAAGGGAAACTCCTTGCCGGATTTGGTTGGGTGCTTGCTGTCCCCTACTCCAGCCCTGAGGGTCGGGGGGAAGAAGCAGAGCACTCCCATTTGACCCTGGAAAATGAAATAGAGCTGCAGTAGAGTGGGATCAAGCTCGGGAAGCAGCAGCACAGCCCTATTTCACCCTGGAAATTCAAAGAGAGCTGCAGCGGAGTGGGACCAGGCTCGGGAAGCAGCAGCAGAGCCCCGGGCTCGGCCGCTACCGGCACAGGCTGCGGGCCAGCCCCGGTGCCTGTAAACATCCCCACCGCCTTTATTGGCAATTACTGCTGAAGGTCACACATCAGCAGCGGGCCTAAATTCCAGGAAAAAAAGCTCCTCTTATGTAACTGCTGCCTGAATGTTGGCAGGTGCCCAGCGGAACAGCTCACTGCAATGTGGCTGGGAGGGGAAAAAGGAATATAAAAAAAAAAAATAAAAGGCAAAGTAGGCCATCTCACAGCGCGATCGGCATCCTGCGCGTGCCACCTGCAGGTCAGCACCAGAGGGGCCCTGCCTGGCAGGCCATAAAAGATTCATGGTTTCTCCAGGACGGGTGTGTTTTAGTACCCAGGACTCGCACTGCAGCTGGAAACTGGGCCACGGTGTCCCCAAGCGCCGGCCCTGGCCGGGGAGGATGGACAGGAACGTCCTTTCCCAGTGCCCCGGCAGGGAGGGAGCCGGGCTGGGCTGGCCTGGAGCACAGGGAGCCCACGGTGCAGCTCACCGTGCAACACCAGGAAATCTGCATTTGCATCACGCCCGCACCTCTCAGTGGGTTGAGGATCGAATTAACAGCAAATTAAGCTGTTGTGTCTAATTACAAGCAGGGTTTAGCTCTCGCTGTTGTGCGAACATTCACACTTGGTGGCACTCGGGAAGAATTCACCTCGGCCCTGAAGCTCTTCCCTGAGACAGCAGCACAGGCAGCAGCTCCATCAGGAACAGGATTAGAGCAGCTCCAGCCCAGGAGGGAGGCCACCAACAGAGACTCGGCCCAAAGGGCTTTTCAGGACAATGCCCTGCCTTGGGGTTTTGGCTTTATCACCTGAGACACCTGCACAGAGTCGATGTCAAACACACCCTGCCGAGCTCTTCAGCTCCTGCTCCCACCCCGAGCTCCAGGAGAGGCAAAGAGCAGCCCCAACACACCCCAACGCTCTGAGCACACAACTCCCCAAGGCCAGGAGAGAACCAACACAACCACGGTGCCAGTGTGGTGCGACACAGTTCCCCGTGGATTGGGTTTTCCATCAACGCTGAACCACTTCTCCGTGGAAAACCGCACTTCCTCCCTGTCCCTCCTTTCCAGCACAACGGGAATTACACATAAACCCTCACTACAAGTGTGAGTTAGGACAACAGCACCACCTCTGCTGTTCCCTTCCATTCCACTTCTCCAGCACCCAGAGCCCCCCAGCTGCTCAGCCCAAAATTGTCCGGGGCTGGTGCCAACCCCACGCTCCGGGGATTTCCTGCCATTGGGTGAATTCTGGCACTGTTCACTCAATCCTGAAGCACACTCCCTTCTTCACTCAAGAAACAGTAAAAGAGGGTCTGTCGTGACTTTCTATCACGACTTTCACTAACAAACACGTGGACCTCCTGGCATTTTTAAATATCCTTTGTTTTTTGGACCCACTTGCTCGCTGGGATTACCGTGCAGGACACAACTAAGGTAACTCAAGCTACATAAAAAAATCACCACGAAACCACGCCATCAACAGTTACTTCAGTGGAGTTTCCCCTGAGGGAATAAGGAGCATTTCAGGTGATCAAAACAATTAAATTGTGCATAGTTTTGACAGAAGAGCAAGTTAATAATTTTCCTAATAATGGAGACTTTTGTATTCTTTGCCCCAAATGTTTCCAGTTTCCAGGGCTGACAAGGGGAAAAAAAGGAAAACCGAAACCCCAGGATTTCTGAGACTTGACAGTGGTTCCAACTCCATCTGAATCCCTTTCCCTAAGCAGCCAGTGCTCAGTGCTGATGGTTATACACACACCTGCTCCTTCCATGCACTTGCTCCATTAAGGAGCAATAAAATTCCTCCTTTGCAGCCTCCAGACCAAATCCTAAATTGCTCTGCACGCTCTGGCTGATTTACTGCAGGCAAAGACAGCACATCACAGCCAGAAACCAAAGGGGAAAGAGTTTCATATTATGACTTAATTTGCAATTAAACAATTCAACTTTCTCTCTGAAGTTTCTCCAAGCTAAAATTATACGTATACACACGTGCTATGCTGGGAAGTTGCAGCAGCACATCATCCAAAGGACCTGGCCTGATGGAAACGTTTCTGAGCTACAGGTTCACTTCTGGAAACCAGGGCAGGCTGCTGGCCTGTATGCTCCAGGTTAGAGGGGAAAAAATCTGGGATTACTTACAGAAAAAAAAAGAGAGAAAGACAGCAGAGCACCCCAGTAATGCCAGAAATGTGCGTGAAGCTTGGACACACCTGAGATCTCATCCCAGCACAGCTCAGAGGTGATGGCAGGGCAGCAAATGAACTTGAGCAGCAAGAAATTTTTCTTTCAGGTCAAAATCGGACTCTGGGCTGAAAGTAGTGATGAGAAACTCATTTCCTAGGGAAGGGACCTTCAGCTCCAGCCCTAAAAGTCCCCCTGAACAGAAAACCCCCTCCAGGCCAACCCTGGGTGACGTGCACAGTATTTGTCTACTCTAGTGACAAACTGTTTGGCTTTCAAATCCATTTCACCAGGCAAGGTCCCCAAATATTTCATTTTCAGAATGAAGTTTACCCAGTGAATTCAGGTGATTAACATCAAAATTAACAAGTCTCACCGTAAATTGCTTTCTGTAGATTTCATTACCTACTCCACTAAATAAAGGTCAGAAATGCTTTAGGCATTTTAAGTGGCTGAGCTTTGCTCCAAATAAAAGGCTGGTTTGGGAGAGAACACAGGAAACAAAGCACGGAGAGGAAAATATTTCTTTTTTCCGTGGTATTTCAGTAAAATAAGGTGCCAGTCAATCACTTTCTCAGTATTATACATTTATGCAAATTCCACGCCCACACCAGGGTTTTTTTGAGCTGATGAGGAAGTTGCACGGCAGAGGCAGCTCAGCTCCCTCCGCCCCGCGCTGCTGCCCCGACCAGACACTCGGCTTCTCAGAGTCCTTGGAAAGCTCCACTTCAGCTAAACTCCAAGTTCTCCCTCAAAGAGGGCTTTTCACCCAGAAATAGCTTCCCAAGCCACCGATTCCTCAGGGTTACACACCACCCACCCCACTGCTTGACGTGGCTTCGCACCCAAGCCTGCCTGAGGCACAGCAAGGGCACTGAAATGCTCTCACGAGCTGCAGGACTGTCAACTTCTTCGGCAGAAGCAGCAGCACGATCCCTGCACAAGGGCCTGCCCCTCTTCCCAGCCCCACCCGCACCCACCTTCCTCCAGCTCCTGCATGGGCACCATTAAACCTCACCATTTAGCTTTGCAAATAAAAAGAAACAACCCCTTCACATACAGCACAGGAATGGTGGCCAAGTGCTAAATGCTGACTGCTTAGAGCAGAGTTCATTCTCCAGATCTGATCCTAAACTTCACGGGATCTACCAGGGCACCAGCTGCTTGCAAACTACCAAAAATGATAACTCCATCTGGATTAGTATTCCAGGTAATGACATATGGAATTAGTTATGGTAACTATTCCCAGGATAGACACACAGCAGACTGAAAACTCCACTAATTCACTGACACAGGCACACAAATCAGGACGCTCAGTGCTGCAGACAGGACAGATCACAGGGCTACTGGTAAAACAAACACCATAGAAACAACACTGGAGAAAAGAAATAAAATTAAAACCTCAGCATTATCCAATTCAATGGTAATCTGCCGGGAAAGAAAGAAGGGGAAGAATTAAAAGCAAGGATTAGTAAGAGAAGTGAAACACAAATTTCATGTAAGGATCTTATAAAATCATTTAACACTTTAATGCTGCAACCCAACATGATTTTTGCAGTGCGGAACATCTGCCAGTGCGGGGTTAGGGAACAGACACTGCTGGGAATGCTGTGCCAGGCAGCTTGGGAGGCAGGATGTACCCTGGCTTTGTTCCTGTGCCAGGGACAAACCACGTGGGCTGGCTGACCCAGAGCCAAGGACTTCACCCTGGGGCACGGGAGTGTCGCGAGCCGTGAGCAGCAGTGCAGGGGCTGCATTTCCACTCTGGGAGGAAAAATGGAGCTTTCCAACGCGAGTCCTGCAGAGCTGAGGCGAGTCAGCTGCTAGGCACCCGGAGAGACGTGCATGAATGACATGTTTCAGCACAGTGAAAAACTTGGGTCTAGCCTACACTGTCAATGTAATGCAGTTTTGTGCCTATTAAATACTCCACAGTATGCTCCCCGTCACCGAGCCATCCTGAGCGCGTGCCAAGCGAGGAGTCTTCAGCAATATGGAAAAATTTGAGCCTTCCCACAGGCTTCTTCTGTACATCTGTGCTCTCCCCACGGGTTTTGCTGGCTGCTGAGGAGCCCCAGCTGTGGGACCGATGCCCTGGGTGACAGGAGCACGCCCCGTGTCCTCCTGCACTGCCCACCCTGCTCAGGGACATGGGCCAGGAGGCAGAGGTGACCTGTGGCACCAGGGAGGGGCAGCAGGAGAGGAGCAGCCCCATCCTTACCTAAGTCAGGACGCTCCAGCGAGCAGCATGTGGCGCTGCCAGAACCTCCCCAACCTTCTGGGGCTGGCCACGGGTGTGGAGGGAGAGCTGAGAGCCCTGGCAGAGGGACAGGACAGGGACTGGCAGCTCTGCACTGGGAAAGGTTTGAACAGGCTCTTGGGAAGAAATCCTAAGGTGGGGAAGGCGGGGCGGCCCTGGCACAGGGTGCCCAGAGAGAGAAGCTGTGGCTGCCCCATCCCTGGAAGGGCTCAAAGCCAGGCTGGGCTATGGAAGGGGTCCCTGCCCATGGCAAGGAGGGAACTGGGTCATCTTTAAGGTCCTTCCAAGCCAAGCCTTCCCGTGGCTCTGTGCTTGTGAGGTCAATAAGCTGCTCCCAAGGCTGAGTTCTGCCACCTCGATGGTGGAACTCGCCTCTTAGGTGTAGGGACTCCAGGATTTACAATGGGGTTTTTACAATATAAAAGGGGTTTTTCCTTCTTTTTTTTTTGTTACGCTAGAGGATGATTTTAAAAACAAAAGGTGCTGCCTTTTAGGTGGTGACTAAATTCAGTTCTCTGAGTCACAAGGGAGAATAAATCTGACTGCACTGCTCACAGCCAGACAGTAAAAGCTGTTCTACTACTACTCACAGTCTATCTGTGAGCAATCAGCTGCTTCTTCCGACTCGGAAATCACTTCACATATCCTGACTCCTTATGTAACTGAGCTACTGCTTTGGAAATTAATGCTTCTGCCACACTTTGAAGATTTTTTAGCATTTTGTGGGGTTCTCTGTGGTCTGAATGATGCAAGGTACGTTAACTGCACCTTCTAGAAATATTGCTTCATCCAAGTTAGCTGAATAAAGTCTAAGAAACTCCTAGAAATTAATTGCCATTTTGGAAAATGTCTCAGTGGCAGATTACATTTAAGGAAAACTCTCAAAGCTCTGATTTTGGTTTCACTGGTGTATAGTATATACAATATGCATCACACACTGCTTTCATTACTTCAGGTGACCCTGGACAGTGGCTCCTGGGAGGACAGACTGATCTGCTAGGGAAGTGTCAAATGTGATCTACGGTTGCAGTGACTCTGTTCATCCCCAGTGCTGAACATCAGGAAACACCAGCACCCATTAGAGGATCACCAATCCCACTCCTTCCCCAGGAGCAGCCTGACTTCTGCAGGCCACAGCCAGCCCCTTCCAGCTGGGATGTCTCAGAGAAGGGACTGAGGAGAGGACAGAAGGTGGTGCCCCAGCACAGGACTTGGCCACGTGCTCCAAGCTGACACCTGCAGCTGTGCCCTTCCCTACCGAGCCTGCTCCCTCCTCATCCCACAGCGATGTGCTGCTTCCCTGCAGCTGGCCAGGGAATTCCCTCACACCAGTGAATTTACTCAAAACCACTGCTGCTGCACCATGAGAGTCCCCGGGCAGGAGCAGAGCAGCAGCTGGAGCTGGGCTGGCACCTGGCAGCACGTGGGAAAAGCCCTCCTGGCAGGGCAGGGAGCACAGCCCCGGCCATCCCTACCCCTGGGGCATTTTCCTGGGAGCCTCCTGCTCCCTGGCACTGCCTGGGCTCCCTGGGTGTGCTGGGAGCAGCCCACACGTGCACACCCACGTGTGCCAGGCTGCCACTGCTCCCTCCCCAGAGCCCTGGCACCACCTCCTGCTCCTGCCTCCTGGTGACATTCCCAGCTGGCCAGGATGCTCCAGCTTCCTCTGCCTGTGGAGCAGCTCCCTCCCTGGCAGCTGCTACAAACCATTCCTGCTGGTACGAAGCTCTGATCTCTGAAGTTTTTGCCCTTTTTGCTGTAAATTGAGCACGAGGCAACAGCTCCAAACCCATCTGTGGGGGAGGACTGGACTGAGACACCACCTGCTCCTGGGCACGGCCTCCCAGTGGCAGAGAGAGCCCTTCCACACCACAGCTTCCCCCAGTCCTCACTCCCAGCTGCTCCCCAACACCTTCACTGCAGGGTGTGCTCCTCTGTACCCATGGGGTGGCAAGGGAAGAATCTCAGCTGATCAGAATTCCAGGAGAACCTCCAAATCCCAATCTCAGCTGACTGTGCCCACTTGTAGAAACACAAACATAGGGGTGCATGCACACTCTCCTGATGGAAACAAAGAATAGGTCTGTACCTACAGAAAAACATTCCTCTCAACCAGCCAAGAGTTGTATGTAGGAAAGGGAATGAAGAAACATGGGTGGGTGTACAGAGAGTTTCCATCTAAAAATCACAACAAGATTACTCAGCTGTACACAAATTCAATTTAACTACAAAACACCCTCTTGCTGCAAGGTTGCTTGACCTGAAGAGTCACCTAGACCCAGGAAGCAGATAAAGAGGTTATAGCCTTCAGGAAAAGGTAACAAGATTGATATTTTATTGTGCCAGCAACTGCAGGGATTAGACAAACTTGCTAGTCTCAAGAAGAAAAGCAACAGAAGCAAGCTTAACCTCAAATATGATTTGAAAGGCATTAGTTGACTAAAAAGGTTTTGTTCCTGCTCCAGCCTAGAAGTGCTTACACATAGAAAACAGCTTGAAAACACAGTTTTATTTTCCTTTACTGAATAAAGAGTGTTTAACAGAATGAAGGACTGTACCTTACCTTTTCTCCATAGCCTCTGTCTTTGGTCATCATTTCCCTGAGCGTCTGTAATACCTTAATACACAGTTTCTCCTCATTCTCCTCCAGCAGCTGTTTTGTGTGCTTAATTAACCTGAAAAAAGCCATCAATCAGGTAAGTGCAAATACTCTAAAAATGGGGTAGGATATATGTGCTTATCTTAACTGCTTTATGCTGCAAAAAAAGTTTATCATCATACTGTTACACAACCACTTTGGAGCGTTCTCTCCAGAGCAACACCTGGCAGCTACCAAGGGAAGCTGGGGAGGAACCTGCAGCCCCCCTGGGCAGGAAAAGGGCCAAAAAATCCCTCTGGCTGCAGGCAGCAAGGAATCAGGGGGATCCAGGACTGCTGGTCCTCCAGAACAACAAGTTAACAGTAAGAAATCTACTCCACTTGGTTAAAGAACAGACTGATTGCCCTTTGGGAGGGTGCAATCCCAAATCCATCCCACCCAGCACTTGGGACTAGCTCAGTGGTCAGTTGCCACAGCCTCTGTACAGAGCCCACCCCTCCAGGAGGTGATGGGAGAAGCTGGATCTGCTCTGAACTGCCCCCAAAACGCCCTTGTCATCTTCCCCTTTCCTTCCCTCTAGCTGTGGTGATGCCCATGACAGCAACTGACCCTGATGTATTCACCCAGCACCTCACAAACATTCCTGGGGAGAAGGCAGGTATCAGTAACTGGATCAGCTCACAAGGTAACTCATTTATACAACTGCTCAGGAGATTTGCATCCTGCAGCAAACAGACATTTTTAAGCATTAGCTGGGAGAACACATCAACCAGTCTTTCCCCATTCCCACAAGCAGCTTTTTTCCTCTCGAAGGAGAAATTGCCTTGACCGTATCACTAAATACTGGTTTTTATAGCTATTTCAGAGGATAATAAGTATTTACCAAGCTGGGTAAGAGGGCTCCATTCCACAGGGCACGGGAAGACTGGGAAAAGCAAAACAAGCCAGACTTCTAAGACAACTTACTTGCAAATGAAACCTCCACTTTCACATTTCCTCCTGGCATCCGTGTTCTCTGGAAAGAGCAGCTCAGGCCTGTGGAGCACATCCACCAGCACTGACAGCTCTGCCTGGACCAGAGGGCGCAGGCGATCCTCCAAGGCTGACACTATGTCCTAGGAAACAACCACAGCCAGGTTTAAGCAAGCATCAACAGCACACACATGTACAGGTGAATCAATTTCACCAACGGCGGACGAGCGGCAGGACAATCAGGTCCGTCCTGCCTGAATAAATTAAAGGACCTCAGGGTTTGGTCAGGGGAGACTTTCAGTTCTGCTGTGCCCCTCCAGGAGGAAGGGGAGCTGTGCAGTCACCTGTAACCTCTCGATGATGTTCCTGTAGTCCCTGGAGGCGGCGAGCACCGAGTCCCGGCGGGCGGCGTTCCTCGCGGTCATCCGCCAGTTCATGGCGGTCTTCTGCACGATGTTGTGGGATTTCAGGAACAGGTTGTTCACCTGACTGTCCAAGTCCACGGGAATCGCAATCGCTCGGCTTTTGGCTGCAACAAGCAAAATCAGTGGGAATTAAGACCTCGAGCCCATGAAACAACACAAAAACAGGACAGAGACAGAGGTCTATGCAATTCCTTCCTTCTACAAACTCTCCCAGGCTGAGAGGAAACAGCCTCAAGTTGCATCAGGGAAGGTTTAGATTAGACATTGGGAAATTAGGATATTAAGATTTTGGGTTTTTTTTGTTTGGTTTTTTTTTTCATTAAAAGCATTAGAAAGGGCTGCCCAACGAAGTGGTCACAAGAACATCTGCATGTGGCACTCGAGCTCATGTTTTACTGGGGACCGCAGTGGTGGGGCTGGGCTGGCAGTTGCACTTGAGGACCTTAAGAGATCTTTTCCGACCTCAACCATTCCGTGACTCTTCAAGTGCATTTTCAACAGGGCAGTTCTCAGTTCCCATGCAGGGTCAGGCCTGGGCAGGATTATGTTTAGAGCCTTCCACACCTCAGAGCTGTTAGTGTTGTTTCAAGTGTGGGAGTAGGAATCTGTCCTGAAACACACAGCCCCAACAACTTGTGCTGGCACATGTGGACACACAGCAGTGTAGCAAATTTATGGGCAGGAGTGGTACTCCCAGCTGCACCAGGGAAGGGTAAGGTTGGACATCAGGAG
>WAAG01097775.1:0-16769 GCA_013390105.1 Tichodroma muraria
ACACGGAGAGCCCCGCGCCGCCCGCCACCGCTGACTCGGCCTATTGCTCCTCGTCATCCTCGTCTTCCTCACTGAACGTCTTCGCCAAGCACGGGCTGCCCGCCGAGGACGGGCGGCGGGGCGGGAATAGCGATGGGAACAACAACGGGAACAATAACGGGAACAACGGCGGGTGCCCCCCGCTGCCGTCCAACCGCACCCTGGCAGATGCGAGGCGCCGCTCCACCTTCTCCAGCTCCTCCGACGAGAGCTGCTGCTTCCCGGCCTCCTGGGACAACCGGGAGACACCGGGGAACCCCGGCTCCGACACCGACTGGGCGACCGGGGAGGACGAGCTGATGGAGACGGAGGAGAGCCCCGGGCCGGGGGTCCCCGCGCCCCCGCCGCGGCCCTGGGCCAAGCCCCGGCTGGACACGCAGCCCCACAAGACGCCCTCCCGCATCCCCACCCCCCGCGGGTACGGGGCAGGCGTCCAGCGGGCCCCGAACGGCAGCCCCAGGGCCTGGGGGGCTCTGCAGAGCGTCCCCTCCTCCCTGCTGGAGCCCCCCTGGGCCCCGCGGGAGCACGAGGGGCTGGAGGAGAACGCGTGGCCATGAGGGGTCGATGGCCGTGGCAGCTCCTGGCAGCCCCTGGGGACACTCCCGAGCTGCTGCGGGAGGGTGGAGGTGGCACCTGTGTGGAGACGCCCGGCCGGGCAATGGCCACAGAGCTGGGGTGGCCAGGACTTCCTCACTTGGTGACAGTTGGCATTGGGGTGGGCCCTGCAAGGAGCCCCCAGCCCCAGCCAGGCCCAGAGGGCGCCGGGGGTGTCCCCATCCCATGGGGAGCAGCTCATGTGGTCAGGGCAGTGGTGGCCAGAGCAGAGCTGGCACCTGGGAATGGGGCTGGAGTTCTTCTCTTGGTCTCTTCATCTCTCCTCATTCTTCTCCACTTGTTTTCCTCATCTTGGCCTTCTCTTCTTGTCTTCTCCTCCTCTTCCTGCTATTCTTGTCATCCTCCTCCTCATCATCTCCTCTCTTGTCTCTTCTTTTGGGCTGCCTCCTCCTTCTCTTGTCTTCTCTCCTCCTCTTGGCCTTCACGTCCTCCTCCCTCATCATTTTCTCTTCTTGACCTTCCCCTCTTCTCGGCCTCTTGTCATCGCCTCCTTGGCCCCTTTCTCATCTCCTCTCCAGTCTCTCCACCCCTGAGATGACTTGGGGACATGCAGTTTGTCACCACAACCCGTGTCAGGGCAGGAGGGGTCACTCTTCCCTCTGCAGCCCCCAGCTGGCCACAGCACTGCCCACAGCTTGTGTTGCTGTCCCTGGGGTGGGACAGGGCTGTGCCCCCAGCCCAGGCCACCATGACCCCCACCCCTGCGGCCCTGCATGTCCTCTCCAGCCAGTAAAGACCAACGGAGCTGAGCCCACCATGTCTGGTCATCTGTCCAGGGGGGGTGAGACCCCCAGGCCCAAGGGAGGAGGGCCCTGGGGGTCCCAGGAGGGGTGGGAGCATTGAAGAGCTGGGGTGAGGCCGAGTCCCAGTGTCCCGTGCCCCGTTACAGCCACCGGGACCCCTCCAGAGGTGTCCCTGGAGCCCAAAGTGCCCCATGGCCAGGGACCTTCACCTCAGGGCTGCTGGCCCAGGGGGACACGGCCACACTCTGAGCGCTGGGCAGGTTGTGGGTCACCAGAAGGGTCCAGACCTGCTGCTGTGACTACCCTGCTGTGACTTTGGGGGTTCCAAAGCAGGGAACCTCTGTGGTTCCTGGACACCTGCCCTGCCTCTCCTCTGGGAGTGGGGCTGGTGTCCAGCCCCAGAGCAGCACCAGTGATTCCTGGGGTGTCCCAGAGCAGGACTCAGTGGTGCTGCTCATCCTTGCCAGGGAGTGCCACCCGTGCCACGGGGACCAGCAGCACCTCCTGGGGACCCCACGCTTGTCCCCAACCCCAGGAGGGGCTCGGGGCACCCAGACTGGACACCATGTGTGGGTGCAGGGCCACCTTGGCCTTGGTGGATCCCTGAGAGGCTCCAGGAGCGGAGCCAAGAGCCCTCCAGGCCCATCCTGTCCCCGAGGGGTGACTGGCCCCGTGTCCCTGGCCCGCAGGCCCAGCCCTGCCCATCTGCTGTGTCAGGCCTTGCCGTGTCAGAGGCCACGGGGCCACTGGCCCCAGCGAGGGCTTATCTGCCCCTGCACTGCTGGCAGGAAGCTCCCAGGATCCTGCTTCCCTGGGGGTCACCGGGCCACGGCCACCCCAGCCGCGTCCCCGTGGGCCGGTGTCACCTTTCTTCAACATTCCCTTCAAACCAGTGAACATTACAATATCTTTATCTTTCATATATTAGAGATTTCCTGCTTCGAGGGAGGGGGGAGACCCATGGCTTGATTTGGGGGAAGAGGAGCAGTGGGACCCCCAGGGGAGCACCCAGGAGTGCTGGGGGGGAGCAGAGGGAGCCGTGGGGCTGGGCAGGGGGAGAGGGGAGCTCAGAGCCCTCCCGGCCCCGTGGCAGGGGCTGGAGGGGGCTGGAAAAGCCCTTTTTAACCTGCACGTTAAGTACAGCCTCAGATTTGGGATCCTCGAGCCCTTCTGGGAGCTTTGGGAAGGTCTCCCATGGGAAGGAGACCCTCTGTGAGGGGCTCACCCAGGGCTCTGCTGAACCAGGGCACAAATTCAGGGAGAGGCAGAGAGAGGGAGAAGAAGCCAAAGCTGTTTCCCACCTGCTCCAGCCCCAAATCCCAGGGCTCCAAGGGGATCTGCAGCCAGAGCCACCTAATCCCACAGCTCTCTGGGGCCCCCCAGCCACTATCCCCAGGGTTTGGAATGCTGAACCCACCACCAGACATCACTCCATGAGAGCCAGGACCAGGAGCTGGGCTTTTTGGGAGGTGGGAGAGCAGCCTCTCCACAGCTTCCAGGTGGTGAAATTGGGATCGAATGGTGAGATTGAAATCGAGATTTCAGCCAGAGGGTGAAACTGGGATCTGGAGGGAGCAACGCCAGCGAGGAGGACACGGCATCGCTCACACACGGATTGCTACTGGGATGCAGGGACTGGGGACAGCCCCCCGCCCCCTCAGCTCCCCCCAGCCCTGCCCGGAGAGCGAGAATCCCAGGGGCTGCTTCCTGGGCAGGAAGGAAAGGGGACATGCACACGGATCCGGCCCTGCTTCCTCGGGCGGGAAAGGGAGGGGAGAAGGAGGAGGAGGAGGAGGAGGGGCTGCAGCAGCACCTCAGTTCTTCAGGATGGTCTCGTAGGCTTGGTAGATGTACTGGCACACCTCTGGTGCTCGGCATTTCAGGGATAACTGTGGGGAGAGAGGGAAGAGGGGGGTCATGGAATCCTAGCCCACGCTGGAGAGCCACCAGCCCCAAAGCAGAGCCCTGCATGCTGCAGCACCCTCCCACGGGGCAGTCCAGCTCCTGATTTCAGCTGGAAAAAGGTTATTAGACCCCTACAAGCCCTCCCAGGGCAGAGCCATCCACATGCAGCACAGGCAGGGAACAGGCAGGGGCAACACTCCAGCTTTTGGGATTGGATTCAGTGCCTGGTGCTCCAGGGTGAAGGATTCCCGAAAAACATCCTCCTCTCCGAAGAGAAACAAGCCCATTCAGGTGTTTGCTTAAATATTGTATCATTCCAAAATCAGTTCGCTCCTCTAGCAGGGAAAGTTCATGGAGAATCCTCTGGGATAAGGATTTGCAGCTATCCTCATCCCCAGTGAAACCTGGAGGGCAGTGGGGACATCCCAACCCTCGGAAACATCCCCCCTCCTTGTGCCAGCCCTGCTGGGAAGGAGAGGTACCAGGAGGCACCAGGAGACTGGCAGGGCAGGGAAAACATCAGGGGAGGGAGGAATATCCAGGCAGCAGCCAGGGAGAGCCCAAAGCCAGGGAAAAACCAGTCTCTAACCTCCAAATCCTGCAAGAGCGGGCAGGTCGGCGAGGGCGGGCGGCGGGGACGGAGACACAGAGAGAGGAGTCAGGGTGACACAGCTCGTCCCACCCCAAAGAGAACAGGCTGCCAGGGAGGGGACAGGGAAAGCAGGACATCGGGATGGCTCATGGATGAGGTGTGGATAGATCCCTGCTCAGGGAATGCTCCGAGGACAGGCTTGAATGGAGCTGGGTGGGTTGGGACCCCTCTGTGTCCTTCAACTGCCCCCACAGGAGCAGTGTCACCCTCCCCACGAGAGGGACAGCGGGGCTGGCACCAGCACCAGCTGGGGAGGTCCCACCACCAGGGTCCCACCACCCTGGCTCGGGGCAGGGAAGGCAGGGAGCGGGCAGGGGATGGGATGTACCGTGAAGCTGGGATTGCTGGGCTGGATCCGGAGCTCTGCCAGCACCCAGATGCCATTGGTGAGCTTCAGGGACTGGTAGAGCATGTCCTGGCCCTCCACGTTCCTCTTGGCGATGGTGAAGATGTTGCTGCCTTGGAGTTTGCTGCTCACAGCATCTGGGATGGGAGAGAGAGGCTGAGGGGCTGGGCTGACCCCTGCTCCTGCCCCACCTCCTCCCCTCCTTGTCATGGAAGAGGCTTAGATTGGGTATTAGGGGAAATTTCTTCATGGAAAGGGTGGTCAGGCACTGGCACAGCTGCCCAGGGCAGGGCTGGAGTCCCCACCCCTGGAGGGATTTAACAGCCACAGTGTGGATGTGGCACTTGGGGACAGGGTTAGTTAAGCCCGACCGAGCCGAGGGGTGGGACTCACCTGCATTGAGGGAACAGTCCTTGATCTGGAACTGGGTCTCATTCTCGTTGGGAATGTCCTTCCAAGTGGCCAGGAACATCTGCCTCTCTGCAGGGAGGGAGGACACCAGCACTGAGGGAGCTGCCAAAATGGCCACACCCAAAGGTGACGCAATACAGGTGACACGGCAGGGAAGGGATGTCACCCTGCCACCCCTTCCAGCAGCTCCCCAAGGCCACTCTCAGGGCAGCCACCTCTTTGGGGGCTCACCCAATGTGATCAAGAAGATTCCAGGGGCTGGGATGGCACCTAGGGAGAGGTGACAGAGCGCACCTGGCTGGAGCCGTGGTCACCCAACTCACCCATCTTGCCGTCCTCCACGAACAGGATGTGCAGGGGGTACAGGGTGCTGAAGTAGAAGACATCGATGTTGTTCTTCACCGCCACCTGGGGTGGAAGGACACGGGGATTTCAACACCTCTGACCCACAGCAGGTTCCCAAAATGTCCCATCCCATCCCCATCCCTATCCCCATCGCATCCCTCTGGAGCCAGGTGTCACTGCAGCAAGCACCTGGCTCCTGCTGTCACACCTCCCTCTGGATTTCTCCAAGGGACCCTGCCCCATCCCCAGCTCCCCAGGAGGGGACACCCCTCCTGGTGTTCCCCACCTGGAGATTGTTGAGGGGGTCCATTTTCATGACGGAGCCCACGGTGTTCAGGGGCAGGGAGATCTCCACGGACTGGTTGGGAGCCAGAGGTGCGTGCACCTGGAGAGGAGCTGCCGGGGCCAGGCCGAAGCTGGGGGGACACCAGGAGGGCAGGGGTCAGGGTGGGGACAGCAGGTGATGGCACAAGGCGCTGTCCATCCAACCCTGGCGCTCCCTGCCTTCCTCCACCAACATCCCAGGAATCACCTTGCTCTCCCTGCACCGTCCAGGAAGGGCTGGTTCCTGCCCTGCCCACCCTGGGGCAACCCCAAGATCTCCCCCCTTCCTCCTACACCCATTTGTAGCACTCCCGCAGCATTCCCTCAGCACCTCTGAGGGAAAAGGAAGCGCCAGTTCCCCAGGACAAACAACAGGACAGTGGTCAGACCCCTGAGGAACGGCCTCTTCAGCCAACTTCTTAGAGGCTTTGGTTTGATGCTCATCACCACCACAGCCATCAGAGAGCGAAGGGTCATCACCAGAGGCTGTTCCCAGCCCTTGCAGCTCCTTCCTCATGCCCTTTTCCACACCAAACTGCTCCGGGCAGGGTCTCCACGGGTCCCAGGACACCCCAGCCCGGGTGGGACTCACCTGTTGCGGTTGAACTGGATGGCAAAGTCAGACATGACCTGCAGGGCTTTGTTGGTCAGCACGAGGTCCATGGAGATGGAGCCCACCTGGCGGCTGAAGGTGCCAGAGATCTCCAGCCCCTTGGCTTTCATGGCAGGGAGCCAGACCTGGGCCAGGGAGACAAGAAAGCCTTGGGGTGTCACCCAAAGCAGACCCTCTGGTGCTCCCCCACCTCCTCCAGGGGAGGCTCTGCCGTGGGGCGGGCACGGGGGTCTGTGCCCCCCTTAACCCCAAGCTTGGCTGTCCCACTCACCGTTTTGGGGGCCACGTAGGATCCTGAGAGGGTCCCCACCCCACCGGTGAGGTCGAAGAGGTCGCCCAGGCCACTGCCAAGGGGTGCCCCCACATTTGTGGGCGCCGTGGTGCTGGGAGCTGGTGCGAAGCTGCCGCCGACACCGATCTGTGGGGACAAGGGAGGGGTTACGGGGGACACCACGGGGAAGGGGACAGGAGGAGGAAGAGGAGGATGAGGAGGAGGATGGAGAGAATGAGAGGGTTTGGGTGTGAGGCCACACTCACAGCAGGGCTGCCTCCCACATCGCTGCGCAGCTGCAAGAGAACAAAGGGGCATCAGCAGGGGCAGGGCTGAGGGCAAAAGGGTGCCCAAAATGTCCCTTCTGGACACTCCCTGAAAGCAGCAGTGTGGGGCAGCAAGGGCCTGGAGCTGGGATGCTCCAGTGGTCCCAGACCATGAGCTGCGAGGGGCCACGGCTGACCCCAGAGGGAAGCGAGGTGTCACTGGGCCTTGGGGGGAATGCAGGGGCAGCCTGGGGTGGGCACAGGGCTGGAGGGCTGGGTGATCCAGAGAGGGTGATCCATACCCCTTCCGACTCGTCCCCCATCTCCAAGCAGAAGCAGGCAAGGTGGAGAGAAGAGCCAGCCACATGCAGAGAGAAGCCAGGAGAGAAGAGACAAAACGAGAGAGAGAGAGAAGAGGAGGAGGGACAGAGGTTAGTCCTGAAACATCTGTCCATGGCTGTCCTGGAGCCAGGGGACAGAGCCAGACTTCATTCCCAGCCCCAGTGCCAGCCCATCACCAATCCCTGTGAGCCACAAGGCGCCAGGGCAGCACTTGCAGGGTTACAAAACAGGAAAGGCAGCGATGCTGCCTTGCCTTGGGATACATCTGCTGGACTCCATGAGTCATGGAGGAAACTCCAAACTGCTCCTTCAGGGAGCCTGGCCCATCTCCAGCACCCACAGGGCAGGTGTTCCCACACAGGGAGAGGTTTCCATCCCACCTCACCCAGAGGCCAAACCACTGCTTGGGCTGCATTCCCAGGAGGACACGCTGTCACCTCCGGATCTCCTGGCTCAGGGGACACCCCACAGGCTGGGAGTGGGCACATCCTGGCCCAGCCCTGCAGCAGTTTGGGGGTCAGAGAGGGGCCCCCAAGAGCAGCCACTCCTGCAGCACAGCACACGGAGTGGGAACATCCACACCAGCTGAGAGAAAAGGCACTGGGAAGTGTTGGGTGGGACCCCTCCATGAGATAATGGGAGCATAAATTAGAGTACAGTGCAGGAAAGGACCAGCTCAGACGTCCCCAGGCTGACAAGTCCGTCCTATCCCAGGACAGCCTAGACCAGGGCCAGCATCAAGCCCAGCATGACACCAACAGGACAGCCTGGAATCAGGGAAGCAGCACGGGAGCTGGGACGTACCAGGGTGTCCAAGCCACCCCCCCCGAGGAGGTCCACGGCGTCCATCTGCGCGGAGGAGGTGGCCATGGGTGGCCCGCTCACTGGGGGGCCCAGGTCCAAGTTGAGCAGGTCCCCCAGCAGGTCCCCCTGGGTGGGGATCACAGAGGGCTGATCCGCCGCCGGCCCCCCCGCCGGGGCTGTGTCCGGGCTCTCAGCACTCTCGCTCCTGAAGGGAAAGGCACGGGAAAGATGGGAGAGGGCGAGGAGCTCCAGCTGGGACAGGAGGTCCCACAGCAGACAGGAGTTGGCCCAGTTGGACCCTCCATCCCATCCTGGCTCCCAACACTTCAATGGCAAGCAAGACCACCCCATGCCATCCTGGCTCCCAACACATTCTCACGGAGATCATCTTCCACTGGGATCACTCCTTCAGCTTTTTAAGGCTAGGGTTGAACCCACACAGCCCTAGCTCCTCCAGAACCTCCCCCTTGGGGACGGGGGCTCAGATCTGAGCCCGATGGTCCCACAGCAGCCCCACAACTGCTCAGCTCCACATCCAACCCCTCCATCCACAGCCCTGGAAGTCCCAGCACGGGGACGCAGGGATACTCACGAGCCCGTCCGTGGGGGCAAACTCTTGTGCACGACGCCCCTGCTGCCCTCCACGAAGGCGCTGGGGGGTTTGTGGTACACCGAGGCCAGGGTCCCGATGTAGCAGATGAGCTCGTCCAGCAGCGTGGGCTCGATCAGATCCGTCTCCTCCGAGATCAGCGGCTTCTCCGCCAGCACCACCTCCTTGGCGGCCACGGGGTCCGTGGAGAGCAGGCGCCAGTAGATGTATCCACGATCCCGCAGGTCGGGGTTGTCCGAGTCCTTTGGGAAGCCGTTGGGAAGCTGCAGCTACTACAGAGCTGCTCAAAGCAACTGCAGCTACTACAGAGTTACTCGGAGATGCTTTTCCCACTTAAGCCTTGCTGGGAGGGATCACAGGGAGCAAAGAGGTCACAAGGTGTCCCCTGAGCCATGGGAGCGTCCACACTCTCCAGGCTTTCAACTGTCAGCATTCCCAGAGGGACTTGGAACAAGGGTCTGGAGGGACAGGACACAGGGAATGGCTTCCCACTGCCAGATGGCAGGGAAAGATGGGATATTGGGAAGGAATTCCTCCTTGTGAGGGTGGGGAGGTCCCGACACAGGCTGCCCAGAGAAGCTGTGGCTGCCCCTGGATGCCTGGCAGTGGCCAAGGCCAGGCTGAATGGGGCCTGGAGTAACCTGGGACAGTGTGCCGGAACAAGAGGATCCTTAGGCTCCTCCCAACCCAAACCATTCTGAATTAAGCTCCAATTGCCTGCTGTCACATGACCAAGCCATTCCCACTGCCCCGGGGGGATGGGGAGCCCTGGGAAGCTCTCCCAGGTGTTACCCACCTGTGTGGCCAAGCTCAGCACCTGCTGCACCAACTCCTGTGTCTCCGTGGGCTTCTTCAGGAACAGCTTCACGATGGCCGTCAGCAGCTGCAGCTGGACCTGTGGGGGACGGACAGACAGACAGGTCACACTGGGTTTGTGCAGGCACACATGGATTTGCCCCAGCACCTAACCCCAGCCTGCCTTTCAAGGGACCAAAGGCATGGTGACCGTGTCAGTGGTAGTGACACAGGTCAGGACACCTCACCCGGCCCCAGCCCCTTTCCACACCCTCAGACAGGCTGACCCCAACACTATGGGGCAGGATCTTGGGAGCAGGTTACATGGTCCCACAGGGCGCAGGCAAGAGCATCCTCTGACTTCCACATGGATAAGCAGCAGGAATTCCCCCGTCACAGTCCCTCCCAACCTCTCAGGGAGCCTGGACCTCTGGCTTTGCCACTTGGCATTTGTAGACTTTGCCCAGTTCACTGTCACTTGGTTACAGGGTGTTTTGCAGAGTTTTCCAGAGATGGCAACCCTCCAAAATTCCATAGGCAAACCCAGTGGCCTCAGTTGCCCTGGGAGACAGGGCAGGCACTGCTTCCTCTGCTTGTTTTCCACCTCCAAAGGGATCCTGTGCTGGCACAGTGGGATAACCACTGTGACTGCTTGGTGCCTCCCAGCCATGGAATAGGGCAGGCACTTGGGACAACGCCATGGTGGCGCTTCATGGAACCATGGAACAGCTTGGGCTGGAAGGGACCTCAAAGCCCATCTCATTCCCCCTCTTGCCAAGGGCAGGACCACCTTCCACTACCCCAGGTTACTCCAAGCCTGGACCACATCCTACACCCAAACCTGCCGTGGGACACAGCTGCTCCAAGCACCTGCATGAACAACCCCTTCAGAGCAAACTGTCCCCTGCCCCACTTGGCAGGAGCTCTGTCACAGAGTCACCCTGAGCCAGCAGGACCCCTGGCACACCTGGGTGCTCTCATCATGGAAGCCTTCCAGGAAGCTCTCCAGCAGCTCGTCAGCATTGTCGATGCGCTCGGCGTATTCCCCCACAATCCAGATCATGGCAGCCCTGGCCTCGGGCTCATCCAGGGAATCCAGGTTCTCGCAGAGAGTGGCGATCACGCTCTCGTACCTTCCCGAGGAGAGGACAAAAAGCAGGAGAAGGCTCACCAAGGGCAGGAGACCCGAATCCTGATCCACCCAAACTCCAAACCACGTCCCACTGCCCACAGCAGAACCGTGGCCGAGGGCACCCTGCCTGGGGCTGTCCCCGAGCCCCACGGGCAGTGCCCACGCTGACCCCAGAGCACATTCCCTGCTCCTGAATTAACCTGGCTCGTCTGATCCGCTCCTCTCCGGAGCAGCCCGGAGCCACGGGCTATTCCTGCAGAGCTCTGCTTGTTACCAACTCAGTTCATTAGTATTTATTACCACTATTAGCCCCCAACTTCCTGATTACAGAGTTGCCTATTCATCCTGGCTCAGCTGGAACATTCCCTCCCCTCTCCTCCCGCTGCCCTTGCTCCAGCATCGGGAGCTGGATTGAGAGCCAGGGCCAGTTTCTGCTGACGCAAGGGACCTGCACATCCCTGGCAGCTCCTCTCCAATTGAGTGCCCGGATCTGGGACTGCCACCACGGACCGATCCTGGGGCTGGGGACAAAAAAACCCAAGGCCACCTGTGCTGGAGGAAGGCTCCGGGAGCTTCATCCCGCCAAGAGTTTGTGGCCCCCCCAAGCACAGAGGGGCGGGAAGCGCTCGTGTAGGACCGGGAGCATCCCGGAGAATCCGCATCCCGGAGAATCCCCACGCACTTGTTGGGGTACTTGCGGAAGATGTCCTTGATGACCACGATGGCCTCCTGCACCACGTAGTTGACCTTGGTCTGGATGAGGTCCAGCAGGGTGCTGACACAGCGCTCGGCCGATTGCTGCCGGAGGGACTCGGTCACACAGGGACAGTCCCTCATCCCCCCCAAATCCAACCCGCAGCAGAATGAGGGACACCGAGTGTGCTGTCCCCTTCACATCCTGGTGTGGCTCCTCATCATCATCCTCTCTGCACATTCCCACAGACTCCTCTCTCCCCACAGGAAGCATTCCAGCCATGCAGAGCCACCTTTCCAGGGAGGTTTTAATTAATCCCCTTTGGAAAATTATCCCCACAGGGAAGCAAAGCCTCGGAGCAGCCCCTCGGGAAGGGATGGATTCCCTTCCAGCCCCCCTGGGAAGGGATCAGCTCCCTTGCAGTCGCACTCTGGTCCCTAACAAGCCACTGGTATCATCCACTGCATTCAGAACTCCCGGCCCTGTTTTAGGAAGGGATCCTAAAGCAGCTCCAGTGGCAAAGGATAAGGGGATGGAATATCCTCCTGGCACCCCACTGGTCCCTGTGGAACAACCATGGCTCATCCCCAGCCTGGAAAGGCTCCAACTTGCAACTTTCTGGGATGAAATGGCCACCATGCGCTGGGATGTGCTGCCCTGCCCACCCACAGGTGCCACAAGGCCCCGCCGTGTCCCAGCCCTCACCTCCACCTTGATGGCACAGCGGCCGATGGCTCTCACCGCCTTCCTGACAAAATCCACATCCACCTCCGTGGCGTATTCCTTCAGCTCTGCCAGCACCTGAGGGATGGCACAGCACTGTGAGAGCCTGGCAGCAAGGCAAAGCCACCAGGAGAGTGGGGCAGTGACCAGCACGAGCAGGCTGGGTGGGACAGAGCTGGGGCTGGGACTTGGATAGCCCTGGGTGCCCCAGCCCCAGCTGCTGACCTGGGCTATGTTGGCCTGGGAGGCCAGGCGGATCATGATGTCCAGTTTCTCCAGTTTGACGTAGATGGGGTCGTTGTACTTGACAAAGAACACTTTCATCTCGTGCTTCAGGATCTCGGGCCTGGGGCAGCGAGAGGCAGCATTAGGGGGGACAAGCACTCACTTCCACCACAATCCCAAGGTTTTGGGGGCCTATTCAATTCCCAAGGAATCCAAGGCACTGTGATTATCCCCCGGGATTCTGTCCCTTGGCTCCCCTTTGCTGGCACTGAGGGGACAGAGCACAACCTTGTCACAAACACGGGCCAGACGTGAGGCAACGGGGGACGTTTGTCCTGCCAAGGCTGGAAGGGACATTTTAGTGGGAGCAGGGACACAAATTCAGACCCCAGGGCTAGGCTGGACCTTTCTCACCAGCTCACCCTCTCTCTAAGCTGGGAAAGAGCTAGGCCAGGTCCAGCTCCAAGCTGCCTTCCACATTCCCACTCCCAGGGACACTAATTGCTTTCCACTTCTCCCAGAAATTGCTGCTATTTTTAAGAGACGACCACGGCGCTGACTGGGAGGAGAACAAATCATCTGACTGGGCTGGGGCTCTCCAGCTGCCACTCCTGCTCCAGGCACACGTGTGGGGCCTCGGCCACCTCCTGCCCACCAGGATTTTAGATCAGCAAAGAGACAAAAGGACTCTGAGCACTTGTTCAAGGACGACAACTGTGGAGAAAGCAGCTGGCAGCATAAAAATCCCTCCCTACACATGGAATGACTATTCCAAAGTCTCACAGCTTTTGGCTTTGCCATCCTTTGCTGCCCCAAATGAAGAATAAATAAAACTAAAGGATACACTGAAGTGGAGATCCCAGCTTAGTTTCCTGCTCATTCCCTCACCTGACTGACTCAAGGCCAGCTTGGACAGGCCCTGGAGCAACCAGGTCTAGCAGAAGGCACCCCATGGCACGGGGGGCACGAGATGAGCTTTAAGATCCCTCCCAACCAAACCATTCCATGACTCTCCTTGGATTTTAAATAACAGAGAAGAAAACACCCTACAGAACGTGCTGTGACACTGCTGCAGTCAGAGGGATTGAAGCACCTGTGGCTAAGAGGGGACACCTGGACACCCACCTTTTCTGCACGATGAGGTTGATGTTGCGGAGGGCCACGTACTGCAGCTCGGGTTCTGCGGACAGCAGAGTGACCAGTGGTGGGGCCAGCTTCTTCAGGAGAGTGCCATAATAATCCAGGTCCTTGGACAGCATCTCCATGAACTTCATCAGCACCTTGACAGCCGACAGCACCACGGCAGAGTTGGCGTGGGACAGCCGCGGTGTCACCCGCTCGCAGATGCTGCCGGGGCGAGGGAAAGGAAATGATCCCAGTCCTTCCTCCTGCTGAAAAACTCATGCCAGCATGGAGGAAGGACCGGCAGGAAAGCTGAGTGGCACTTGGGACCTTCCCAAAGAGGCTGAACTGGCTCCTGAATGCCCCAGTGAAGGTTATTCCCCGGGCCCTGCAGAACCCTCTGGTGATGACCCCGTTTCAGGGCTCCCCGGTGCCCGTTGTCCCCTGCAGCCACATCTTAGCAGCTCAAGGAGCACAATCCCAGTGCCAGGGCTCGCTACGGGACCAGGGCAGGCTCCAGATGGCCGTGCCCAAGGCACAGGTCCAACAAATGCCCACTGTCCCACCTCCTGCAGCAGGGTCAGGAGGATAAAGACTCTCAGAGAAGGGGCAGTGCCAAGCCCTGCTTGTCCCCTCCCCTTCCCAGCCCAGTGTCCCCTCACCTCTGTGCTTCCCGGTCATCCTTGGGCATGTAGTTTGCCAGGCAGTCCAGGATGAAGATCTGGCCCCACTCAGTGCACTCGTTGAGGGCCGTGAGCAGCTTGTTGATGGACTGGGGGTTGAGGTCCAGGAGGTTGCTGCTGGGATGAGACTCCGCTATTTCCGACAGCGCCGCCACCGCGTTGGCCACCACCTGCCGGCGGGACAGGACACGGATTGGTGACACCAAATGTGGCGTGAGGGGATGAGCTGCCTCCTCACTACAAACTCCTCACCTCCCACCTACATCTGGACTCCAGCTTCTCCCTCCCCCCCGGCAGATCTGAGGGGGATGGATGAGCCACCCCCACCGGCACGCTCCCACCGCCCACGCCGCATCTCCAACGGCTCCCACGTGTTCCACGGGAGTCAGCCTTGGCTTCGTGCCCAGCTCCCTTCCCCAGGCAGCTCTGAGGAGCCCCAGAGCTTTCCACACAGCTCCTGGACTTAACACTATGCCCAGGGTAAGACTGGAAAAGCAGGAAAGGCTGTGGGAAGAGAAACCTGGGAAAAGGTGGTTTTAAAGTTCCCCATGCCCAGGGAAAAGGAGGGAAGCCAAAGCCCAGCTGCCAGGAAAACCAGAGGCAAAAGCCACTGGCTCCGTGGTATCAGAACCAAGCACCAGTTTCCCTCTGTCCCAGCTGGAGCAGCCTCCTTCCCACTGGGAACAGAGGAATAACACAATGCCAAGGGATGGGAGAAACCCTCCGTCCAGGGCTCAGGGTTATGGGGCAGGGAACACAGCCCGCAGCCCCGAGAAGCAAAAATTCCCCAAAAAGTGGTTTGTTAACACCAAAAAGAGAGTCTGGGAGGAAGGGAGCTGGATGTGAACATGACGGGAGAACGGTGACTGCCATTTGGATGAAGAAGAGGTGGAGAAGGCAAAAAACGATCACCATGGGGTTGGAGTCTGAGATGAGATCCTTGAGGGTGTCCAGGAAGCCCTGGTCCTCCACCAGCTGGGCGTTGATGTCGTGGAGCTTGGCCACGCAGACGGCGGCCGTCTTGCGCACGTAGGGGTCCTCGTCCTTGAGGCACTTCCGCAGGGGCTCGCACAGATATTCCGTGATCTTGTCCACCCGGATGCAGCCCATGGTCCGCACAGCCAGAGCCCGGATCAGCGGGTTCGGGTCCTCACAGTCCTGCAGGGAGGAGAGGCGACGTTGGATACCCTGGGCTCCTCAACCACAGGTATCTCTGGTGGGTTCAGGTCCTCCAGGAGGATTTGGGTTCAAATCCCGAGGTTTTCGTATTCTGCTATCGAGAACAAGTCACCCAAGAGAAGTTCCTCTCTTGTCCTGCACCCACTGAGTTCCAACACTCACTCCCAGAACTCCTCAATCCATCAAGGAATTCCACGTCCTCATCACTCACACCTGAGTCCAACCTGGCATTAGAAACGCATATTGGGATTATTACATGGAGTTTATCCTCCCTAAAAAGCCTGAACTCCCTCTAAAGCCCACCAGGCCTTTTCACTGAGTGATTTGGCAACATCCCGGTTCCTAACGCACTCCTCAGTTCCCAACTCCAGCGGGAAGATCACGAGGGATTTCTCAGCACATAAATTCACGTGACAGCTCTCGATCACGGGAGCTGCCCACACCCCTGACAGAGCGAGTGGCACAGGACGGCTGCCAAAAACCAGATTTCTGCATTACTGGACATATTCAATCAGTTTTCTAGAGCTCGGAGAGCCCCTCCTCCAGAAGGGAGAGGCTTTGGAAAGTTGCCCGTGCTCCCTGATTTGCAGCTCGGCAGGGTGAACTGGCACGTGGTGTCCCCCGTGGCCCCGGGACACGGAGCCCTGTCCCCTCACCTTCACGAAGGTGTTCACGGCCATGATGGCCATGTCTGGCTGGCTCTTGGCGTAGTTCATCAGGTAGAGGTAGACCAGCTTCTTCAGCTCCAGGTTGTCCGTCTGCATGCAGTTCACCACGTCCGGGAAGAGAGCGCTGGAACACAGAGAGCTCTGTGGAGGCAGGACACGGCCACGCTGCCCACGGGATCCCCCTTCCCACAGAGAACCCGCTCCTAAAGCCAGGAGAACCCAGCTCTCTCCTGGAAGGAAAGAGCTGGGAGAGCTGGGGGTGTTCCCCTGGAGAAGAGAAGGCTCCAGGGAGAGCTCAGAGCCCCTTCCAGGGCCCAAAGGAGTCCAGGAGAGCTGGAGAGGGACTGGGGACAAGGCATGGAGGGACAGGACACAGGGAATGGCTTCCCACTGGCAGAGGGTGGGGACAGATGGGATATTGGGACAGAATTGTTCCCTGGGAGGGTGGGCAGGCCCTGGCACAGGGTGCCCAGAGCAGCTGTGGCTGCCCCTGGATCCCTGGCAGTGCCCAAGGCCAGGCTGGATGGGGCTTGGAGCACCCTGGGATAGCGGGAGGTGTCCCTGCCCATAGCAGGGGGTTGGAATAGATGGGCTTTAAGGTTCCTCTCCCACCCAAACCATTCCATGATTCTATGATTCCATGACCTGAGCCCACCCTGCAGCAGACGTGGATGAAATGCCCATCTCCATTGGATTATTTTTATGGATCTGTATCTAAACCAGCCCTTGATGGACCAAAATTGAGTTTTTCCACATGGCTCTGCTGCATCCCCACTCCAGGGCACGCCCTCTGCCCCAGGAGAAGGTGCTGGACAATTCTCTCAGGCACAGAGTGGGGTTGTTGGGGTGTCCTGTGCAGGGCCAGGAGCTGGACTGCATGACTCTTGTGGATCCCTTCCAACTCAGGACATTCCAGGATTTTATGCATCATCACAGGATGGTGTCCAAAGGAAGAGCCCCACTCCCCTGGGAGAGTCCTGACACTCTGCTGGGATGGAGGGGAATGGAGTGGAGCAGGTGCCTGCACAGAGCTGGGGCTTCCCCTCCCCAAACATCCTGGAGCTGTGGGATACCAGAGATGTTGTTTCATCCCAGGACACACCAATTAGACAATTAAACCACCTCAGGGGAGGCAATCAAGATCCCAGGGCTAACACAGGGGTTATTCCACCCTGACAGATGTTCCAAGGTTCCTGGAAGCTTCTCCACCTCTGCAAACCCAGCTAGCCCTGACAGGATCAAACCCAGTGTAGTAGTTTGGC
>WAAG01097844.1:0-14140 GCA_013390105.1 Tichodroma muraria
ATTATCGCATTTGAAGACAGAAAAAAAGTACAGTTCTGCATTATGATTAATGAATATCTCTTGACAGAGATTTCAGGGTCTGTATCTTAACAGGAAGAAACTTTGCAGTCCTGAAGGTCTGCTGCCAGGTTGACTGCATCTTCAAGTGTGCATTTACTGCACACAGCAGCTGGAGGAGGCTTTTAGAATGCTTGAAGGTCTGGGTTTGAAGACTGGGTCCAAAGATTTTGAAATTGTCCCTTGTTTATGTAATACAATACATAATGTCCTTGTGTATGTAATACAATGAAAGCACGACGGCTTTCTTTCTTTTCCCTTGCAAAACTGATTCTAGTAAGAGAGTGTTGATTACCTCAGTTTTTTACTCATGCTCCCTTTTGGAGATTACTTAGGGTTTTGGAAAGGAATCTGTGGCTCCTTTAGCTGTGGGAATATTGTTAAGAAAGGCGGGCTTTACATTATACTTCGAAAAATCACCAAGACAAAATACTTTGGTGTCTCAAACTGAGTATCAAAAATGTTTTGCCCCCAGATCCTGAGGCTTTATCTGTGGGAGATTCTGATTTCTTGTCCCTTGTGAATGAGTTGCCCCATCTGGGTCACAATGATGAGATAAATGCCTTGTTAAACTGGTTCTAGCCCTCAGAGGGTTGAAAGTAGGCAAATGCAGAAATTAAAATAGAAGGTTTTAGCAGGTAACTACAGAGTTGCAGGCAGATGACTCTGTAGTCAGCTATTGTAAATAGGACATCCTAGATGACTTTAGTCAGTCTTTGAACTGGCTCCAGAACGACTTGCATTTCATGTGTAAAGTCCAAGGCTCATAATACATTTGTACCACATGATGCTTTAGGATAAAGTTTACTGTGTGAACTGTTTTAAAATTAAAATGCGATTGAAATGGTAGTGGAATTATTTTTTGTGATTTGAGATGTTTACTTAATTACTCTTTGTACTCAGCTGTCAATTAGACATCTTGTGTAAGACACAGAGCCAAAGTGAGCTACTCAACCTACTGAGACACTGGGATGGTTACAAACACCTTTGGCTCTGGAAGAACACCAGAAAACTTTGTATGTGGAGCCTTTGGGTTTTTGTTTGGTTTTAAATGGTCACGTGGACATTTTAAAACTTGAGGCTTTCAGCAGCTTGCATGCTGAGAGCCTGTAAAACATCAGAATCCCTTAGATGGTATTCACACACACTTGAACAATGCAGTTTGTCACTGAGTGCTGTACTGAAACAATTCTTTTCTTGATGACAAAGAGCTGAAGCATGACATTTACTGCAATGAAAATTCCTTCCTTCAGTGAACACCGTGGAGGCTACTTCTGCTTGGTACAGACCAGGTCAGGTACACATAAGAATATGTGATGCTGTAGCCGCAGGCTGCTAAGACTGCATTCACTCTCTTAAGTTTTTATTTTTAAATCAGCTTCAAGCACTACCATAGTAATCTTACAGTTTTATAGATGGCATCTTTAATCAAAGATAAGGGGGATGATATAAAAATTTGCTTGTCACATGGAGAGGGAGTTTTCATTAATTATAGACTTGACCCAAACAGAAGAGTAGGTGTGGCTGAAAGTTAATGCTTATGGTGGACAAATCAAACTTGTTTCCATGCAGAAGTGCATGTGCATTGAGATTATCCACCTCTGCTCTGGCTGTTTGTTAAATCTGAGAGACAAGATAAACTTATTTCTTTTATAGAGGTGTGGCCACAGATCAGTGTCAGAGATAGAAATGGTTTGTTGTAACCAGCTTCCTCAAAGTTAAGACCTTATTTAGTTTTTTCTGAGGACTTTTCTTTACATGTAATGATTCCATTATAGGAGCACGTTGTTTTTACTCATCACAAAGTCTGTGCCTGGTTTACTGTGTTCAGAACTGCTTTGCAGGCTCCAGCTCAAACATTTAATATAATTAACATGAAGGTGTTTCCTGCTCAGGAGGTATTTAAGCATTCTAGGATGATCAAGCATTGAGGCTGGAAGATGAGCTGTTCAAAACCAATAGTTGAAGGCCTTGTAGATTAGTAATCCAGAAGAGAGCTGTTAATGAACAGAGTGGAAGCAACATTAAGTAAGTGTACTGAATTGTAACAAAATGCTCATCATTTTAAATAACAAAGCCTTACACAAAATTAACTGGGCTGTCAGTGTCCCAGTTAAAAAAGTATTCTCCCTAGTTTGTCTGTACCTCCTTTCCCAGGAGCCTCCCATTTTCATTTTTCATTTCCCCCTCTCTTCTGTTTTTTGCATCCTTTATTTTTTCTTCTCTCACTACTTGCAAGATCACTTTTGGTAGCTGTGGAAAAGAGAAGGAGGTGAAACAGGAGAGTGGTAAATGGATTTGACAAGAGGCAAAAATACTGTCAGGAGACAACTCATTCCTCAAAAGGTGAAGCAAAACAAACTCTGAAGGTGAAGCCCGTGGTCTTCTGGCTCTGTAAAGATGCAGAGATGCAGGTAGGCTGCCTTCAGTGAGCTTGTATCCAGAAGGAATCCTGAATTCTGCTGCTATTTACTCGGTAAGCTAGTCCTTCTGAAGAAGCCAATATGATTTCAAAGGAGTACTTCTTAGTGGAAATCCATGTTATGATGTCTGCTTTAGCTGGCAGAAAGCCTGACCTCTGTGGAGGTATGTAGAAAAACCATCCACATCCATGTGTTTATTTTGATGTGTAACTTTTGACAATATAAATAACTGTATTTATTAATGGCATTTACAGAAATGTGAGAATGAAGAGCTCTGATGATAATCCTTCGGGCTGTGGAGTGTACTGTGAAATGGTATCTTACATGGGTGCTGTGCTAGAATTTGTGACAAAAATCATTCTATGATGCATCTGTGACTGCAATTGATACAAGTTTTTGAGTCACCTTTTCATCTTCTCTGTTGTTATCTTGTTGAAAGGTCTAATACTTTTCAATATACTAATACTAATACTAATACTAAAGGTCTAATATTTTTCAATACTTGCTTCCCTGAACTACTTCTTCTGCTGGACATGTGACTAGAAAAGCCATATGAAGTATGAGAATAGATTTTTACAAGTTGTATCTAAAAATATGTCTGTGTTAAAGCATTTTTAAATTGTTTTCATAAATGTAGCTGTATATACACATAAAAGATGAACGTTGTTTGCTCTAAGATGTGAGAGTCATGGACCTGGCCCATTAAACACTCATAAATTGTGGTTCAGTATTGTCATCTCTTAAGAAATGATGCTTCACTCAGATACTCCATATTGAAACACATAGGGAATTTAAATGAAAGTAATTAATCTAGGATTTATATTAAAATTTCTGCAGATGTGTGTTTTCAGGAAAACGAGAAAATCCATAGTGATAACTTTTGCAATGAAGTTATAATTACTAAAAACCTGAAATTTTAAAGTTCATTATTAAGCCTGGAAGCAACAAAATGTCTCATACTACACAAGCTGACTTATCTAAGTATAACTCTATGTTTTCATGCTACTTCTTACTGAATTTGTAATTTCAATTCAGTTTCCATTCCTGACATCAAAAAGAAGTTGTTTAATGATTTTAGTAAATTGTTCTTCCTTTCTTCTTAAAGCTCAGTAAAATTTTAATGGCCAGTTTTCAAAACTGAATTTACTAAGCTAAGTCTACATTCTTAATTAGTGTCACTTTAAAAAAAAAAAAAAAAAGATTGCTTTTTTCTGCAGCATGTTTGTATTTGTAGGTTACCTAGGTATTTAGATTGTTGATATTCAGAATTGACATAATAAGTCTACATTAATGCAATTTGTAATCACAAATCTCCATTGAATGTAAGCTGCTGTGTTATTTTGTGAGCAAAAGGTGGCTCGGTGCCTTGTTGCCAAAAGTCTGAGTTTCAATTGGACTCAGCATAATTGATGCAAATGTGGAATGGCTGGTACCACACTAGATGCTTGTCTTTGTTCTAGACAGTGGGCTAATTTAGCTCATGAAATCAGCTTATTTTAGGTGAGTTCCTTTGCTGAAATTGCAGGGTGTGGTTTATGAAGATTTCGATGCATAGATAAATGGATGAGTTTATGCAGCACCAGGCAAGCAGCACCTCACAAGTTCTGGTTGCATCTCATTCATTTGACCCTTTCTTCACTCTTGGGCTGTGCTGCCAGGGGCTCACCCTCGTGCTGGGCTCAGGGACCTGCACAGGGTCTCCTCACTGGCCCAATGGGTGCAGCATTAGACTGCTTAAAGGCCGTGTAATCTCCTGAGATCTCGTGCTGGACAGGACCTTCCTGTGAGCTGCAGTCCCCAGCCGCAGCCTGGAGCTGTGGCCATTCATTTCCGTGTGAGTGGAAAGTGGTGTCTCCAGCACAAGACCTAGCACTCAGGTGTGTGTAACAGTGCATCCTCCCCCCTGCTGCCTCTGTACCCATCCTGCACAGCCTTGCCTGCCTTTGGACAGTGGGAACTTGAGAAGCGTATTTTGGTGTATGCTGTTTTATCCCTTCTTGTGGGCAGAAACCTTCTTCCCAAGAATTGAAGACTTTCCTACTTGTTGCTGGAATTGCACTGTATTTAGAATTGACCAGATGAATTGGACTTAATTCTAAGTTCCACTTTGTTTCCACTGAAGTGGAACTTTAGTCCAAGGCGGATTACTAGATGCTCACAACAGACTTTAAAGTGCACAAACTTTGCTGATTTTTTCAACTATCACTTTGAACCAAAATGCTAAAACTCACATAAAAAAGCAGGTGGGGAAATGCTGCAATTGTGAGTCCGTATGTTCAAAAGCATTTTCATGTCCCTGGATTGTAAGCACCCTTCTGTATCTCCCAGTGTAGCTACAGAAAGTAGGAAAATGATGCAGTAGCATGATGTTTCTGTTCCTCAAGTCATGATGAGTCAATATGAACAAAGGAAGACAAGCATCATGTGTTTAAAGAAATGAGTGATGCTGGCTTTTTGTCTCCTCAGTCAAACAGCTTCATCTGGTTCTTTGAGCTTCTTACTATATAAAATGAGATATTACCTGTGTTAGGTAACTCAGTATGATGATTATTGTTTATACAGTGCTTTAAAGCTAGGCCAGAGTATAAATATCAAGATGAGCTCTTCACTCACTGAGATAGTCCAGTGCAGCATAGTTACAATTGACCTATAGGGGCAAGGATATTATTAGTTCATTGCCCACCAAAACTGGAATTTAACTTTGCTTGGGCTTGCTGGATGCTACTGTAATATTAGACATGATTTGTTTTATATTACTACAGAGCAACAAAGTTCATTATGTATTTGCTCTGGCACATCTGTCAAAACAATTTCATATGCTATCAAAAGTTTTCCATACTTACGTATAGTCAAGGAATCAGGTTTCCCCTGACAAGTTTCTCTATAGACATTCATTTTGCCCAAAAGTTAGGAATTTGAAAAATTACAGCAGAAAATTCCAGGAATATTTTACAAAGCCAGTTTTTAGTAACCAGCTTTAACGTGGCTGTGTACACAAAGCTGATGTAATGTAAACACTTGGCTGTGGGAGGAATAGGGTGATTATCGAGGGCATCATGGGTTTGTTGGCGCACACCTGGCATCTGTGTAGAGGTGCCACCCAGTGGCTGGATGATGATAATGAGCTTTTCTGATGAATAATAAAAAAAAGGCCAAAAGAAGGGAAAAGAGTGCTTAAAGGAGTACTAATCTTCTATTAATGTTGGATTAAGTTTTGAGATTTTTTTTTAGACATCAGTATCAGCACAGGGAATTCAGTTTCACAAATCGTGGTAACTGACAAAATTTGTTAATGGTCTTCAAATTACAGAATAAAAAAAGAGCTTTAGTAATTTGAATAGTCTCCAACTAATGGAATGACAAAATGTACTCCTCCTTTGAAATGAGGTTTTAGAAAGCGGATCAGTATTATTCCAATTATTTTGTACCAAATCATATTTTTGTTTGTTGTTGGATTGTGATTTTTTCCTATGCAAATGAGGGCTAGAAATACAACTAGAGAGAAGTGATTGTTTGTGGTAGGCATTAACTGAAGCTTATGATGCATTTCCTCATAGGAACATCAACACAGAATGATAATAACCTGGTTTGTAGATATAAAAAGGGCAAAAGTGAGTTGCTGTGAAGATACTTAAGATACAAAGATACTAAAAACACAACGATACTTAAGACAGCAAGATACAAAATTAAGTCTATTACAATTAATTCCATAGTTGAGAACATCAGGAGGCAAAATAGTGAAAGGGTGATGAGCATCTGGCACAAGCCTGGTATAGATCAAGCTCTATGCTACTATTCATGAATACTTTAACTAGTTAAAATGCATGTTAATGGCATAACTAGTTAATGGCAGGGTTTCTGGGCAGCTAAATCCATTGTTCACTAAATTTCCAGATTATCTAGCAGATAACCTTGTAATTCAACTTTCTTGTTGGATTTTATAATCCATCTTCCTGAAGTGTCTTTATTGTTTTTTTCCTAGTTAATAGAGTGCTAAAGAAGTTAACTTTTAACATAATAATTGCAGTAATTTCTATGACAGAGGGGCTTTTTGATTTTGTAAAATGGAAGAAGATCACTTGGAATAAGAAACTAGAAGCTGCTTGGATTCACTATATTAAAGATTTGGCTACAGAGCAGCAGTGTGTTTCTGTGTTGGCACTCAGAAAAACATGTTTTGAAGGCCTAATGACTGTAGTATTTCCAGCTGCATGCTGTTTGAAGTGCAGGAAAGCCAGAAGCTTGGAGCCATTTCATCTCATGAGCAGTTGCTCAGAGCTTCAACAAACTGCCAAATGCAAACAAATACATTTAATAACCTGAAATTAATATATTGTACTGGGAAGGCGGTAAAAAGAAAAAACAAATACATGTAGGAATGGAAGTGGACAACAAGTACGACAAGTTTGTGGTATTAGAGTGTCTCAGAAAAGCTCTGTGCAGTCTTTGTGTGAGCAAATGTATCGTGGAACAAAGCAACAAGGCATCAGACCTGCTCTTCGTGGTTTTTTTGTGTGAGTCGAGCAGGGACATCCTGTCCAGCTCTGGGCATGTCTTTGCCGGAGAGGTCTTGTCAGAAGGAAACAGAGAGGAGAACATGGGAATTCCTTTACGAAAGGGAAGATGATGCTAAATAATGGTTGTGATCGAGAGATACAGCTGAAGCCTGCAAGTATTTAAATGGTGTGAATTTGCCAAACAAAGGAAGGAATTATTTAGGCTGAATTAGTAAGGCAGAGTGGAGTAACTATAACAAAGGGTACTTTTAGGTGAGGTATTAACCCTGTTATTAAGACATATGACAAAACACCTCGAAGTAAGCCAGCAGGAATACTTCTGTGCTGACAAGATGTGACCTAAGGTAGTTTAAACAGACTTTTCTATCTCTAGGATCTAGAACGGTGGAAGCAGAAAGGTAAAACTTGATTCACCTGTGAATCTGAAGCCTGGCCATTAGATGGCAGGGTGCTGGCACAAGAGGGTGCGTGCCTCCCCACCACTTCTCAGTGCCATGCCCAAGGGGGAGCTCTGAGCCATTCGTCAGTCCCAAGGCCTGGGAGAAGTTTGAAATGCTCAGTTTCCCTATGAAAATCACACACATCCTGTCGCTCCCACAACAGAAGGACATGCAGTACATGTCCCCCAAGCATACGTCCCTTCAAGGACGTGTGTCTGCTCCAGATTTCCACCCCTTGAAACTCTGTGTGAGTAGGTAGCTATGTGCAAGAGGTGTCCCAGTGTAGCAACCGTTTTGTACAAGAGCTCAAGCTGGCTCTTCTCTTCTGTAAGCAGGAACACAGAAATGGGACTGCTGAGGCAGTGGGAAGAAGTGATATAAATGTGGTAAGTAGCTTGCTGCAGACTGTTCAGGGAGTCCACATACTGGTTCTGTGGAAAAGATGACAGAAAGAATAACAAGCAGTAGCTTTGTACAGAAAACTTCAGCCCAGAGCAGGCTGTTTGAAATGCTCAAAATATATTAAAGCTGTAACGACAGCAACTCAAATAATGCACAATTAAAAAACCCTTGTTTAAAATAGTCTACACTGCTAAAGGATCTGCCCCAAGGAGTGATGCTTATAGAGGTATCCACACCTCTTTCACCTCCGGAGTGAACTGTTTGTGTTTGTGCCGCCTAACATTTGACCTGGGTCTGATGCCCCCTTGGCTCTAAGATCATAATTATATTTTTGTGGCTTAGTTCAAAGTGTCTGAAGTAATGTGGAGGTTGCTTTGCTGCCTACAAGACTGGTGTTTTTATAGCATTATGCCAAAAGTATTCTGCCTACTGTGGGGTGTGGGGCACGCACAGGCTGTCTGAGGACAAGAGCTGGTTGGGATGGCGGAGGGCAGAAGCCACTATTGGTCTGGTCCCATCCTTGCTGTGACATCCTCAGGGCAGCCCATCCACAGAGCTGTGCCTTGGCATTTCCTCGGAGAGAAGTAGGCAGTCTCCTTCAGAAGAGAGACCAAGCACACGGAGATGCATGTGCGGTACGGCTGACAAGGGCACGAGGACCGGGGAATGAACCAGGGAGGTAAATTACTTGTCACCATAGGTGCATCTATCATAGTCACGAGCACTGAGGTGGTGGATGAACCAGAGAAACGCACCTTACTGCTCTTCATACTGTTCTGTGTTTTGCAGTAAATCTTTAGTCAGTTATTTTGCTTATCAAATTGATATTTGCTGCTCCCAGGGAAAACTTCTAGTCCTGATGTGGTGTGGGAGGGGGAAGACTGGGTAGAGGATCTGAATAAACAAACAAAGTATCTTTCTGTTGCAATCAAGTTGCTCTTGCTCATGCATGCTCTCTCTTAAAAAATGATCTCATACTGTGTTGATTGAAAAGTGGAAATTAATAGGCAAGAACCATCTACTGGATACAGACTGAAGACTGTTCTGAAAAACAGCAGATGGGAGATGGATCTCGGGGCTGAATATGATGGATTATGAGGGAAGCTCTGTATGTAAAATTTATAAATATGCTAGTTTAGTAAGCACTGTTAGGTTAAAATGTATGGCAACCCACTCTTTTCTTCTTTTTGTTAGTGAGTTGTTTGGTCAGTGGTCCTACATTATCTTTATATATTTTTGTCTATCGGCTAGTTCCCTTCAAAATTATTTGTAATTGTCATATTTCAAGTCAGTATGTTAAGATAGTTAATGAGATAACATTGTGTTGCGATTAAGGATGAAGGCATGGACAGGTAAGAGTGATGGGGCCAAACTGTGTGGTCTGCAGCATAAAGAGAGCACTGCCAGGTCAGTTCCCATCTGATGGTTTCCTTTTCCAGTCAGTAGTTCTACTGTAAATCAGCATCTACTGTAAATCAGCTAAAAAGAAGATGTATGTACCTACAGAACTTCTCCCTCCTCCTTTTTGTGCCTCTTGCTCCCTCCAAAAGCTTGATAATTTCCCAGGCCTCCTTCTTGCTCTTCCTTTGCTTCACTGTAAAATTAATTATTACTGTAACTAATAACTCTATGAAAATATGTGTGCGGGTTTTGGCTGGCATAGAGTTAATTTTCTTCATGATAGCAGGTATGGGGGCATGGCTTGGATTTGTGCTAGAAACAGTGTAGGTAATGTGGGGCTGTTGTAGTCACTGCTGAGCAAAATGTCTGGGAGGGTTTCATAACATGCTCAGCATTTTGCAAGCGCCTTCTCCCCCCGGAGCCTCGGGGTTCTGAGCGAGTATGGTTACACAAACACACCTGGGTGAGAAAAGCAAGGGTGTGGGTTGACAGTGCCTCAGTTTCCCTATGGTGACTGCCCCCCCACCTGCCCCTGCCCCACAGTGAGTTTCTCCGCCATGCGTTGGGGTGAGCTGCTCTGCATCTGGGCTGGAAGGAGAGAACTTGGCTGGGCAGCTGGGGCAGAAGAGGTGCAGCCCTGTGCCTTCACACCCTGTCTTGCCCTCAGGAGTTTGTGTTCGTGCCCATGCCCTCAGGCGGGAAGCGTACTGCAGCGTTTCCCTGGAAAACTGCCCGGTGCCATAAAGTAAAACTCGGAGGCTCTGGTGAGCTCAGCTCGTCAGCAGATTGTTGGGAGGATAGACCTCAAACCGTGAAGAAATTCAAAGAGTATCTTTTCTCACCTGTTTGGAAATCTGGAGCTGGCTGCACTTTCCAGTGCAACATCTTTGGGTTGAAACCTCCCAGGCCGCTTCTGTCAGCTGCAGTTTTTGGTGTGAAATTGTGTCCTTTGAAAAAAAAAGGTGCCTGAAAGAATCAGTGCTACTTCACTGTATTCTGAAAACAGCAGCTTTTTGGCTACCACACCACGGACATGCCAGTTCCCTGAGGTCTAATGGTGTCCCAGGGACTGATGGCCATCAGGAATGGGCACGTGGGGCAAGGTGTGAGGATGTCCCTAAGGAGGCCCAGCCTTCATTGCTGGAAGGGAGCCAGCAGGTGCGTCCCAGGTGGATGTTGCTGGCTTGCCTGGGGAAGCCCCCTTCTGCTGCGGACAAAGGATGTCCTGGTAAAATATCCTGTCTTCCCATCTAGGAAGCGTTTGCTTCCAGAGTTCCCTCTGGCTTCCTTTTGGCATTTGGCATCAGTGATGTGTTGTTTTCTGACACACTGTCACTTGGGGTGCAGATGCTTGTCACCGACCCAGCAGTGCTGTACCGAATGGTGGCCTCTTGCAGAGTGTCAGTGTCACCTCAACAGTTGACAGCTCTGCCATCCACTTCCCTTGGTGTGCCATTATTTTCTTCCTCTTCACCCTGACTTCTTATCCAGACTTCAGCCAAACACCTCCCCAGTCTCCTGCCCATATCGTGGCACTCGTTCCATTGCTCCGACAGTCCCCAGGCTACTGTTACTCCCTTCAGCAGTATCAGCCGTAGACAGGGTAGGGTGCCACAGGATCTTTCAGCACTCCCTGAGCAGCTTTTTAATGTGACTTTTGAATTCTCCCACATGTAATGTGTGTGGAACCACCCCAAAAGCAAGCTCTATCAGTGGAGGCAGAACATGAAAATCAAGATGGACAGCTCAAAGTCAGCTATGTCCTGGGGAAGGTAACCAGCTAACAAGAGTGGTGCAGTTTCTTCCTTAGAAATAGGTAAATAAACAAAATAATTGCACATGTTTATTGGGATATGTGTTAAAATGTCAAAACATTTTCACCACAATTATGCAATAAACTGAACAACTTCATAAATATGCCTGAGGCTTTTCTGCTCACTTATTCACTCTTTGAAAACTCTATATGAAAGTCAGTTATAAAACTGAATTTGCAAATAAAGCTGTACAAACAGAGCTGGATTTGGGACAATATGATGAGTCTGGAAAAGAAGCCTGTGGGAAAAAGGTAGTTTTGTTCCAACCAAAATGGAAGATATACATATTTTAAGGACAAAACAAAACAAGAACATTTTGAGACTTTTTTTTCTGTGAGAGCAAAATATTTGATGAGAGTATTTTTTCTGCCTAGAGATCTCTCAAAGTTTCAGACTGGGGTGAGTTCATTGGATGGCCGCCAGTATGCTGGTTGCCTGTGAGGCTCCACTTGCCCTGTGAAGAGAGGGTGGAGAATTGGGGCTTGTTCAGTTTTGGAGAGGAGGCAGCTTTGGGTGGTGATGGAGATGAACCCAGGCTTTTCACAGTGGTGCATGGTGGGAAGATAAGACAACAGTGTAAAGCTGATAAAGGAGAGATTCATATTCATCTTATAGATGTAAGAGAAAACATTTTCACTGTTGTCCAGAGAGGCTGTGATGTCTCTACCCTTGCATATTTTCAAGAGTTGGTTGAGTAAAGCCCTGAGCAACCTGGTGTGTTCCCATAGCTGGACCCCAGACAGGACACTGGACCAGAGACCTCCTGGGATCCCTTCCAATCTGAATTGTCCCACGATCCTATGAAAAATTCAATCCAATTTTGAAATAAAAATATCAAAATACATACCATTTTTAAAAAGCTGCATTTTAACCAATTGTTGAATCATCTAAAGGATAAAAATATATAAACTATTATATTCTGTAAAAATATATAAACTGTTATATTTTCAACCTTTTAATAAAACTGTATCTTCAGAGAATTCTGGATTCCTGCTACTTCGTTTTTCAGACAGTGAAATGGAAGAGATTTTATAACTTGGTCAGTTTTTACTATTTTATTTCTCTCTTGAGAGGAGACTAAGTGAACTTTTTCACATTCTTTGGATTCAGAATTTAAAATTTAACACTGCAGAATAAATATAATCAAAATTAGGTCACTTAAGTTTGAAAATGATCGTATTGCTTTAAAGATTGTATACACTTATATTGTGACAACCTCTTCCCAATAAGTGTTTTGTTCTGAGAATTCAATTGATTCTTTACTGAGACGGCTTCCAGAAGGAAAGTGAATGGAACATGTGATGTAATGTGGAATTATAAACCCCAAATGTTGTAATCTGCTGTCTCTGAAGAGGTGGAGTGACAGGAGATAAGACGACTAATTTTTCTGCCTTGTGGCTCTGATGTGGTTATCCTGCTGAGTATTGTATTTGGATTTTGGTTGTTTTATTATCAGGAAAAAGCTGACAGGTTAGTTTCAGAGAGCTAAAGCAGGTGGGCTGAATTAATGTGTAAGAAGAGAAGCATGTAGCTTAGTTATAATAAAGCAGTGAACTTTGGAAGTACCAGAGGCCTGGAACCACTGCAACAGGAGAAAACATCTTAAGTGTTTTGTCAGAAATATAGCAAATACTGACTCAGGCCTTTTTTTGCTAGGATGCATTAAGTTTCCTCTTAATGTTTCCTTGATTTCCTTAGTGTTAATTGAACAATGTTTCCTCTCCTTGCAGGTACTATGATGTATCGGGCAGACGCTACACTGTTCAGGAGAACCAAGCACCATCAGTAATCTGCCCCCACTCCTACGCTCTCCCAGCGATATCAATGTCTACTGCCTCATTACCAGCAGCACTTAGAAAGGTAGGAGAAAACTAAATATGGGTGTTTATATAAACGTAGATCTACACAAACGCACTTACATATATCATGAAGATGTCTATTCTGAAAACAGAATTTAACACGATGTATAATTGTAGTCTTCCTTTAAAAGACCTGTGTTTGAAGTACTGGAAAATTTTCAAATTAATAATGTGTACGGAAATAAGGAAGGTACGTAATGTGTGTAGCTGGCATGAAGAGACAGAAAAGAAAATGGCTCGAGGAGATCTTCCACATGTTCCCACAAACCATATGGCTTTTTACTTTCGTTCATAAAAAATATGTAAGTCAAAATAATAAAGGAACATCACCTATGTTTCTGCAGTTCCCCACTTAACCCATACTGTTTTCTCCATAATTTTCTTTCCCAGAGAAGGAGGAATGGATACGCTTTTGTTTCTAGTGTTCATTTAGCTCATGCAGCGTTACTCATTTGCTTGGCAGCAGTATTACTGCATGGAAGCAAGCTAAGGAAAATGCTAATTACTCCTGTTCTAATGTGAGAACTTAATTTCAGATTGCAGACAATGTTGTGCAATGCCATTCTTGTCTTTATTGTAATCTTTCCGTGGAGAAATACTATTTTTCCACATTAACAAAAGTACTCAGCAGGCCAGTAATTGAAAAAGTTGCTTTCTTCTTGGTTGTGGAACTAATATTCATCTGAATATATTTGATGAAGGCTTAAAATATTCTGTCTTTAAAACAAACACATTTATTTTTCAGTCTTCTCAAGCCAGCAAATCTCATCTACTGATTTCTGCATTTGGAAAAGACTCATTAGTATTTAGTTGAATACACAAATGACACAAACCCCAAATATCCCTTTTGGTCTCATTCAGGATCTTAGTTCTATTGATACTGTTGAAACATCCTACAAAAAGACCTCAGTTCTTCACAAAACAGCAGAATGGCATATTACTGTGCTGGGATGACATTCCATTGTAGTAGAGCTAATTGGGAAATTGGCTTTCCAACATAAAAAAATTGCTGTTCACCCTGTTACTGTCTTTTGTGTTAGCTTCTTGCAAAGACTTCTAGAAAAGCAAGTAGATGTTTTATATTTTTCAGTGGAAAGAATAGGAGGGTTCAGCTGTTGTTTCAGCTCTGAGTTGGCATTTAGTTCTTCTTTTGGAATAATTTGTTCGTACTTACAGATAATTAAACTTTTTGGGTGTCATTTCTCTAACCTGGAATCAATCCATTTT
>WAAG01097930.1:0-15841 GCA_013390105.1 Tichodroma muraria
TCTATCAGCCCACACATTCTTTAATTCAGCTGCACATTCTCTCATCATTCATCAGTCCATTTACACATCCTTCTATCCGTCCTCACATTCTCCTTCTCTCTTCCCACTTGCTGTTCTGTCACCTCTCTCATTTTCACAGAGCCCTCTGCCTGTCTCCTGTGGGCCCTGCAGGCCTGGCTCTCCCAGGGTACCAAACAGTGTGTCATTGTACACCATCCTGCACTCAAAACTGCCACAAAACATTCCACAGTTAATCAGACCCGCACACCCAAATATGTTTTATACATTCAGTGGTCCTGATTCTGATTTCATTCACTTCACAGTAAATTAAGTCAATGCTAGTGGGAATATACAGGTGTAAAATTAGTTTAAGTAAGATGAAAAAGAACTCATATTTTCTACCAATAACATAGCTATTAAAGGGTTAAAAAGGAAGTTAGATAAGTCAAAATCCAGCAACTGATCTCTTGAGAAGACTGAAAGACCATGGAAGATTGGAGAACTGTTGTTCTCTTAGCAGAAGTGTGACAAAGAAATACTCCCTGAGCTCATGGTGTTTAGTCCCAGAGATTGTAATACAATGGAATATGTCTTTCTGAGTACAAAAAGCATGAGAAAGAAATACTAAAACGGGTACAAAATTCAATACAAATACAACTGACTTCACAGACGTCCCTCTCAAGGTTCACATGCAAGCACTCTAAGTAATGGAATTAACAGGCAGAAACAGAGCTTTTGACAGTCAGGGAAATCCATGGAAACAATGGAAAAACCAAGGCAACAACTTCAGTTATCTGCACAGACCTGGCTCTGTTAACAGGCAAGCCGTGGAAATGTGGGCAGACTCCAGCACACACAGATAAGAGCTCTTGCAGTGCAGCTGTCTAGATACCCACAAGACATAAGAGACCAGAGGAAGATTTAATTTGTTTGGCCCTAAGGAACCAGATCTGAAATCGGCCCATCTAATGGTCTTCAACAAAAAGATAGCCACTCTTCCATGATAAGCAATAAAATTAATCAGGGACAAGAATATTCACTGGAAAAGTGCAAAGAGAGTTGTGTGTGCCACCCTCAGACAGAAGGAAGAAGAAGGATCTTTTGAGGGACATGCTAGAGGTGTAGCTGGAGTGAGAAACAGACAATCATCAGACAAAGGGGACGGATGACAAATGAAAATCCAAGGAGGGAGAGACGCCAACATCCAGAGAATAACAACACACAGGAGAAGAAATGAGAGATGGAAAAACAAAACACAGTCTTAGTTAAGAATGATCAAGGAATAATACAAGAGAAAGGCACTGAGAACCCATTAAGTTCTATCTCCCAAGTGTAGAAAAGAAAAAAAACACTCAGACTACCAAGAAACAAAAAAACCGGTCATTAAAAAGCATAGAAAATGCCACATGATCGTGTAAAAAATTAGATGGGCCCAGAGCCAACACTGCACAATCACTTACCGTCAGGTTAAGAAAAAAGACATGAGAGGACATTACAGATTGAACTCCAAGCACTGACCATAACACTAAGCAGAAATTCTGTCCTCCCGTTTTACTAATCTCAACAGTTTCACTGAACTAAGCAGAGTTTGGAGAGGCAAAAGAATGGGATTCAAGTGATTCTTTCATAAAGAATAGAGAAAGGAAAGCCATCAGTACCAGGAACACTGAATGAGGAAAATCAAGATCTGACAGAAAACACTCAAGAAGCCAGCCATTATCACAAAAGAAGAAATAACATGATTTTGCTTTCCCAAATAGCTACCACATCTGGGAGATCTTGAAATGCAGTTAAGTGGAGCCCAGTGGAGGCCACAGAGAGGAAGAGAGGGCAGTGGAGGTTATTTGAACCCAGGAATATGCATCTTAACTGACATAGAATCATGTTCAGCAAATGTTTTAGAGGTAATGGAATGCAGATTTAGAGATTATGGAAGAATTAAAGGGCAAATGAGTTCAAAGAGACCTCATTGACCCTGCCATTCATTCCTAACCTCTGAAATACTTCCAGCATATGATGAAAGCAGCAACATAGGCTTTGCCATAGCCTTGTTTATTAACTAATTATTAAGGCCACAATCATAATGAGAACTACACAAACAGCATTGAGAACATATTGTCATTCACCAGATCAAGTTACAGTCACAGAAAACTATTTTTGTGGCTTATTTCCCTGGTCCAAACTCCTATAGTATTATGATGATGTGTTAATGGCTTAAAAGTACCTTTAGCAAGTTGGTACAAGGCTCAGCTTTCTCTGATAATCAGTAGCTTGAATGAGCCCATAATGATGCTTTCAGTTCAGTTCTGGGCCTTTCCCCTCTCCAGAGCACTCATATGGTTTTGATCTCATTGCCTTCTCCAGAGCAGACTACCCACAGTGCACAGAGATGGGGAAGAAGGGGTTTAAGATGTAATTTGCATTTCCAGGTGAGAGTTTTCTGGGCTGAATGTTTCCTAAGCCTGCACTTGTCCAATGCAGTTCAACATTTAAACAACAGAAATGGGTGAGTTTTGAACTGCAACCTTCGAACTTCGAACTGCAACCACTTTGAAAGAAAAAAAAATAAAAAAAAAAATCCAACCAACCCCAAGACTCTATATATCAATTCACACCTCTGTTCAACGTGCATGAGCGTTTAACAAAGCAAATCTGAGGCTGGCTAATGGACAGTAGCAATATGAATATGAAAAATATTGCAATTGCATCAGTTACCATTTATATTTACTGAGGAACGTTCATGTTCTGATTATGCTATGGAATAAACAAAAATAACAGTATTGCAAAGCCAGTCATGGGCATAACCACAGACACGAACAGATTTCTAAAGACAGATAGAAACAACCAGAGCTACCCACATCCATCTCTCCAGTGCAGCTCTTCCCTACCACAGTGCCAGACAAGGCTGCACAAGGGCCCATGCAGTGGGAGTCACTCCTCCCTCAGCATCCCAGCAGCTCAGTGAGCACACACAGCACAACAGCAAAAAAGCTGAGCCCTGGCCTTGGGACTTCTGAGTGAAAAAGCTACAGCACAAAGCAAAAAGCTTAAACTCAAACAGGGAGCAAACGGATGCGAAAGAAAAGAAGAAACAATTAATAAACCATCTGAGAGACCAAGGGGCACTGCTAGAGGCTTTTGCAGTCCACAATACAACTTAAATGAGTTAAACTAAACACAGAAGCAAGGATCTGCCTTCTGCCACTATGACAGAACTGGGAAGGGATGGGGAGTGAGGAGCTTATTTAAACTCTTTGGTTCACATCCTGATGGACATGGGCATTATGAATTTTGTCAATTAATACATCTTCCTGGCTTATGTTGTAACAGAACTTGTTTATTGTTAGCTAAAGCCTTTGAGAAGAGATTATGAAAGAATGTTCTGGCATCTTTCTCACAAAACTTTTACCAGCTTGGGGTCTTGTCACTTCTCTTTACAACAAGAAATATGTCTGCAAGCCTTCTCCATAAAGTCTATGGCATTTCAATTTTTTGCATATATTCTATAGCTGATATCTTATTTTAAATGTTCTTCTCTGTTGTATATCATGGCAGAGGCTAAAGGGAGGGGACACATTTCTAGAATTATGTTTGAAAACCAGTCTCAGATTTCTACTGCTACACATGACAGATGAAATAATGGAGATGGAAGGAGCATATGGAAACTTTGACTAATGAGGGGAATGTGAAATTTAGTTAGCCTCTGGAAATACCTTAAAGCAACAAGTCTATATATCACCCTGTGCTCTTTCCTGGCTACACACAGTTTTGATACAGGATTCACCACTGCATTACCTAAGCATTTAAGTACATCATTTCCACAGCATTTTGTGGGGCACATCTCACCTTAGTTGTCTGTACATACCTTGGACATTGGTGGACGTGGAGGCATTCTAAAAACAGAGCCTGGGCAGTGCTTCTGAAGAGAAGAACAAATTGTTCCATTGGGTCCCACTGGGTCACCCTCCCAGGGTGCTGCAGAGCATGGCTTACAACACCTCTCTGCAAGAGACACAGGTACTTGCCTTGAGACACTCAGCAAGCACAAAGCAAGGCCAGAAATAAACCTGCAACAGATTTAGAGGCTGGTGTTTAAACTCTCATTTCCCTATTGTCTTCCTGACCAATGGCTGAAATCAGGCATGGACAAAAAGAGCTTGAAACTGGCTTCAGGTGACAATTAACAAACTGTCACTCTGCCATCTCTCTGCATGGCTAAGGAGGCATTTCAGCAACATAAATCTACCCAGCTCTCAGGCTCTGTTTATCATAACTTCTTTAATGTTACTCAAATCACCTTGGGAAGAAGGCATTTTAAAAAAAAGAAAAAAAAAGCATAGGTATTTTCTGAGGGGTGCATATTTTGTGCATGACCAAAAGAATTTGGTCTCCTACAAGTGCAGCAGTTTAAAATAAATGTTTGTGTTATTAAATTCATATATGAGGTTAAAACTTCTGGACTGGAATTCTAAATTTTAACCTGAAGTGGGAACACTACTATTTACTGTATTTCTGACATCTCATTTTCAGTGGTTGAGTGGTTGTTAACAAACTCAGAGGTTGTTAACAACTCAGTTTTTGTTCTCCCTAAAAATCAGATCTCTCAAGTGCCAGAACATCTTGGCTAGCCAAAGTCCTCTGCTCCTTTCTACACTCTCTATCCAAGAACATCAGTACTAAATTTCACATTTCTACTCGCACAGGCCACTTCTTACATGACTATCATCATGACAAATAAGCCAAGGAGTAATTTAACAATTCTCTAAAAAGAAGAAAAATTTTCATAAGCTTTTGCTCACATTTCTGGTAGAGACTTAATGGAATAGCTAGAATTTTCTCACCAAGACAGAATGTCTTTCAGGAGAATCAGTAACAATATGGACTGTTTGAGAGGGACAAGCAGCTTCTCACTCCATTGCTTCACTCTCTTAACTGACTTCCAGAATTTCTCTCATAGTGCCTGTTCTTTTAGGCTACCAAAATTTGCATCTCTGTCACTGGCAAAGAGCACTGCACTGTCCACCCTGGGCTGCCATGATTAGACATCAGCCTTCCACATCTGGACACCTTGTGCTGTAACACTGAATTCTTACCACGCCACCCAAGAATACAGAGCCAAAATTATACAGAAATACTAAGCATGCAAACAGTGACAGAGAGCAATCACAATGTGAGTATTATACAACACCAGTTGGTCTCAACAGTAGGTCTCTATGAGCATTTTTTTCATTTGTTCTATTGCAAAGTTTGTATTTTTGTCACTCCACTTCCTTTACAGACTTGGGGACAGAATGCCAGTTGTACTGAATTTCCAGCTGCCACAGCCCAAACCAGGGCTGTTGCATGTCAGAGTTTAGAATTAAACATGCAGAATGCAGAGAACAGTCATAATATCTCCTTTATGATGCTAATGAAAACATAAATAATGAAATTAAAAAGCCCCCATCTAAAGTAAAAATAGCAGTCAGGGCCGTAGAGATTGTATGAGGCAAAATGAGAACTACATTTCAGCAAAGCTGTTCACGCTCCTGTAGCCAGACAAGAAAAACCTTCTCCTTTGCTCAGTGGGATATTAAACTTTATAGCTGTACTTCTTATTTTCAGACAGTTCTTTGAATGCGTAGCCTCTGACTTCCCTAATTTCTTTTGTATGTAGTAAATTTTGATATTTCTTTTCAGTTTCTATTTTTTAAGAGCTGCGCTCCTCAGTCTTTGGAGGTCTTAAAAAAACCGTAACACTTGTGACTGTAGTATTCGTAAATACTCTTATTATCCCCTCTAGGCTTTGTGGAATGCCTCGACATTCTGGTCTCTGACCTGGCACGGCAACCACCGTGTCTTCGGGCGTGTGCAAGCGCACACGGACCCGCGGAGCCTCTCTCGCCGCTGGCTGCTGACTCCGGGCGGGCAGCAGGTGCCGCCCGAGCCGCGGCGCGACACAGAGCGGGAGGGCAATCCCGGGCTCATTTCTCACAGGGAAGAGCCAGGAGTGCTGAAGAAGGACCGTGTGTGGCTGGCTCGCACGCCTCCGGACCGAGTCGCTGCTGCCTGCGGAGAGCGCAGGCGGCGGGGAGGCACCGGCACGGCGCTTCCCTCGGGAGCCGGCCCGCGATCTTCCAGCTCCGGCAGCCCCAGGAGTGAGCATGAGCCCGAGCGCAGGAGCTGTGGTCGGGGGCAAGGAGCCGAGCAGGGGGCTGAGGGAGTGACCGCTTGGCTCAAGATGTAGAATGGTAATTGACGGGTCTGCTTGCAGCTGTGCAAGAGGATCTGGATCGCTGCGATACACGGGATTTGCCAGTCATTCGCAGGAGACCGGGACCAAGTCCCTGTAGGAAATTTCGGCAAACACAGTCAAGCATTGGCTTTCCTCAAATGCCATCTTTTCCACAGGGCACACGTAAGCACAGGAAGGTGTGTGATACCACTGCAAGGTGAGTCTCTCATCCATACATTCCATTAAATTTTAAGCTTCAGACATAAAACCGACTTATGCCAAAAAAACATATCTAGTTCTAATCCTTTTACTGCTACTAAACTAGACATTCCCCTAGTTTTCCATCAAGTTCAGTTGGCTCTAATGAATGCTTTGCAGCTGTGGAAAGTATCTGAAAGAACTAGTAGTTGTTTTGTAGGGATCTCAGACGAAGCATCCCACATGTGGTCCTTTGAGACTGCCACACAGCGAAGGCTGGGAAAGACAAAACACAAAAGGAAAGTCCATGTAGGGCTATGTACACGCTCACACAGCACGCAAGGGGTGTTGGCTGTTTCAAAGCTCAGGGAGGGCAAGGATCAGGTCTAGCAAACAGAGCTAAAATCAGCTGGAGAAAAACCCAAACACTACAATACAGCATTTGGAGAGACAACTGAACCCCAGCTCTCAAGGACACAATGCACAAACTGAACACCAGACACACACTACTATCAGCTATCCCCTTAAATCCAAAGAGTTGAGGATCTGAGCCTGGATTTGATTGCCACCACAATTCATGAGACAAAGTCAGGGGCTAGTGCTTTAATTCAGGTCTAATATTACCAATTTAAGTTACTTTCATGACATACAAGTACCACAGAAGTCTTGAGATTATTTATTCTTATGAAGTGAGTCGAAGAAGTAGAGAAGACTTCCTTGGACTTATGTGTATTCACCCAAAATTAACATTTTATTGCAAAAAATTAACTGCAAATTCTTTTGAGGAGACATGAGACTCTTCTAATTATATTAAGAATGCTTTTGCAATATAATATTGATTATTTAATTAAGCATCCTATGATGCAAACAGTGTTAGCACCTATAACACTATCTGTAGAAGAAACACAGAGAATCAGGGGAAAAAAGTATGAGATTAGAGTTCCCAGATTTTGCTGTATTTGCAATTCATGTTGAATATGTTCACTGCCAAGCTGTCATTTTACATTGGGACTTAATTTTCCTGCCATCAGTCCTCTCTCTGCTTATTCTTTTTCTCCTTCTTCAGCTGCCAGCGTTTTGGAAAACAATAACAACGAAAACTATTACAAAAATCCTTGAAGTCCCTAAAACTTTTGCACACAGCCCCACTCAAATTTCCATTAAAGTTGCCATGCATTTGAATAACGAGTCACTGTTTAAAGAGGAAAGAAGGAAAGAGGCACAGTGCATTCACGTTGAAGAGAAGCTAAAATCAAATAAAGGTACTTCACAGCACAGGTGTTTATAACATTGTGGTTGCTGTAAAGAACATACCTTGTTTCTGAAAACAAGATTTTAAAAGGACAGAAATACGGCCCACAAATTAGGTGTTGCATTTTGGTAAGGAATGAATTAAATACCCCATATAAGATAGACTGTTACAGAAACAGAAAAGGAAAAAGGATTGTGACAGGTACAATTCCCCCAGGACACTTGAACTGCATTCTATGCTCAACAGCAGGATTTGTCAATAACAATCATCCTGAAAGTGAAAGAGGCATATGTAGAGCCTTTCCATCAACCTTTTCTAACACATTATTCTTTCTATTCTTTTTTTATTTACTCTCTTTGCATTTCTCTAGGCTGGTTTTGGCTGAGAGATACAGCACGGGAAAAAGCAGACAAAAGTATGTGTAAGCCTTCGTGTGGGATCTTTGTGGCACGCAGTGATGGGACACCCTCTCCTGGAGAAACAGACGCACTTCCTCTGCTCCAGCAGTGAAAGAACCGGAAATTAGCGATATTCCTGGCATCTGGAGACAACCAACCACAACAAATCTTGATATAATGACAATAAGTAGGAATGCTTCCCCTTGATATACGCAAGATTCTTCTCTGGACTGACAAAGACACTGTTAGATACAGCACACTTCAGAAAAATCACTCATTCACTCTTAAGCAATTAACAGCTATACTGGAATCATAAAGAGAGGAACCTCTAGATTAAATAAATCAGGATTTTTGACTCAAATTCAGATCTTCCACCAGGGGAAGATCCCATTCGTGGACTGACTCCCTGAATCACAAAATACATCATTTTGAACCAGGCAGAATACCACCATTCACGTGGTTACCTCCTAAAGTTAAAAATTAAAATAGCTGAGACGGAAACAGTCATCTTTCTTGGCTAAAAGTCCAAGTTCTACACATTTCCTTCATTCTTTAAGGTGCCATAGTTCCACATCATTATAGATTATGGCAGTTCTCACTAACCCACTCATATTTGATTAGGATGTCATTTGCAAAATTTATAAAAGGTAGGGCTATGAAACTTCTCAAAGGAATGCCTCCAAGAGGCAAAATATTAATCAACCTGCTACTGCCTGTGGATGAATAAGAAAGCAGTGAATAGAGCAGGGGTTTGTGGTGCCAGTGACCAGGCTACAGCTGACAGTGTGGTAAGTTACTGACTGCCTGTAGCCTTTAAAAATGAAAGAACTTTACAGGTACAGGGCTCCCAAATGAGCAGCCTGGGTTCCAACATGGCATATTTACACTGGTAGCAATATCTCAGACACCACAGGGGAACAAACACCTGGAGAATTTTCTCCCCTGAGGTGGCTGGCAGCTCTGCTGTGTGCAGAAAGCAGGACAGCTTCTGACCTGTATCTTAATTAGATGCAAAGGAGAATGTAAGGAGAGAGAAAATCACAGCTCAGTGCAGTCACTGATGTGAATTTTGAACTTCATTTGACATTGATAACATCGCTCTCATCTGGAGACCTTCTAACCACGGTCTCCTGTGCTAAGTTTGTAATAAATTACGAATGATCAAACTGCAGGTACTTCTTTCAGTTTGCAGCCTAATTTAGAAAAAATCAGTGGAAGAACAGCAGCAGCACATGGCTCAGGCTATGCCTGATCAAAGGGGAAATATTCCTCACAGCTCCAGGAGCATCCAGGCACTGTTTACCTCAAGACAGGAATGAATAGCAAGGATAAGGCACTGAATCCCCTAGGAAGTCCTCACAGCCTTAAAAAGTCTGTGGAGAAAATTTCTAAGATGCATTAAGCACAAAGGTTCTCAGTGCCCAAGGCAAACTGGAAAATATTCTTTCCCTTAAGTTACCTAACGCTAAATCATCACCTGCAGGCCCAAGCTGTCATTTCACACTGAGTCACATCTCACAGAGTCAGGAGTTCTCCTCAAATCATTTCCTCTCCCCCTCCCCACCCCAGCACACACAGTGGTTTCTCGTACAAGTGTTAGCAGAATATGAATTACTTCTAGGAAGGAGTGAGACTTACATTCATATATAAAATACATTAAAGCCCTGATTAAATTCAGCCACAGCCTTCCAGTCACTTCAAACAGTTATACATTCAATTATAGTTTGGGATTTATAAAGAAAAAGAAAATTCTCAGCATTTCCTGGTGTAAGGGTTAGCCTAAGAATCCCTTGTTTGGTCTATAAACAGTAAGAATGCACCTTCAAGAATCAGAGGCAAGATGCAAATTAAATACAACCACTTCAAAGACACTCCTGTACTGAAGGCTTTATGGCATGCAAGTGGCTCTGGGGAAATCACCGAGGTTCTGGTGAGGATCAGGGAGACAAGGCCTTTTTTCTTTCACTCTCTAGCTAAAGCACTGTGTCTCTTGGTCATTTCAGTGGAAGGGTCATCTCTCGCTGTACACACATTATGGCAATGGGATCCAATCTCAGCTGACAGTCTCATGACTAAAAATACAAACACATTAAAGATGGTGGTCGTAAGTAAGGAATTAAAATTATCCTTCTGATCATCATGTGAGCCAAATTAATGGAGAAGAACCAGAGGAAATCATTATCAGTCTAAGGAACCAGGAAAACCTGAGTTACACACAAGAGTTTAATGCAGTCTGTAATGCTTCATATACAGTATAAAGCCAAATTTCAGGTTATAGATGTTGGAAGTCCTGCATTGCTGTGTTAGGAGTAGTGTGCAATTCATAAATCTACAGAACAGGGAACACTTCCTTAAAGAGAAAGCAATGCAAACCTCTTAACTCTGCTGCACTATTGGTTAATTACAAACTGGATTCCTGAAGAGAAATCCTTTAAAAATTGTAAAAAACAATGGTAAAACCAAAGAGCCTTTGAGCAACCCTTAACCACAGCCTACAGAATGACAGACCCTGGGTAATGCCTCATTTACAAAAACACAGGTGAAGGATGGCGAACCCTTGGCATCAGCCAACTGCAAATTACCTCTTTTTTCACTGACTCTTCCCAAAACAGAGGAAGAAAGGCTTTCCACTGAAGGTAACTGTGCAATGGGAGCACATTCTTTCAGAGCCCATACACACCTGACCAGCAAACAGGACTCAACAATTGCTCCTAAATGAGTAGCACAGGCTCTCTATTCAATCAATAGGACCTTTCTGCTGATCTACATTTACAAGGAGAGCTGACCTAAGCTTAAGGAAACCTGATTGTTGTATGTATACACTAATCTAGTGCATTTATGTTTTAAGTTTGGGCAAAACCCACAAGTAAGCATAGCAATTTAACAGCCCCAAAAAAGTTAAAAAACCAGCCAGGTTCAAAAAATCTTTTCAAATAGTATCTCATTCCTGCTGTGCATTTTATCCAGAGGAATCTTGAAGGGACTTTGAAATATGCAACAAAGCACAGTGTAAATTATATAATCATTTCCCTCTCAGATGAGCTCTAGCACGTTTGACACTGAGCAGCACAACTGCACAGCAGGCTGCAGCTGGAAGCAGAGCAGCTTTTTATACAGAAACTGCAGGTGGAGTTCAGAGTCAAGATAATTACAGAGTCTGGAATTTCATCAGAATCTTAAGGATGACGTTCTTTTCATTGCTTCTCGTGAAAGTCTATAAAACTTAAATTATTTAAAAAGGTTTTTCTCCAGCCATTCCTATTTTGGATTGACATTTCTTCACTTGACTCTCAATTTCAGTGGTCAGTAAAATCACAAAGGAATTGTGCTCTGGTAGATCTTGCCAACAGGTATTGCATGTTGGAGTGAGATCAGGATTTTCAGTGAGGGTACAGAGAAGCCTTCCCAAAGTTTGGTTCACATCTGTGATGGAGCCATGCTCATTACTAATAACACCCACCAGGGAGATGCATGTATCATTTCTTGATGCAGATGGCATGCTAATGTTTCCAGCAGATTAATCTGAAATTGATTCTTCTCTTGACATCAAGAAAGCAGAGCACCATGGCAAAAAAATAATGTGGATATTATTATTGTTGCCTTCCTGCTCTCCTTACAGAAACCCCTCTCTTCAGGCCAGCGCTATGGGAGTATAAGCAGAACCTGGAAATAGTGCTTTACCTGCACAACATTTATGGACAAGCGTCTATTGATAGAAAATAACAAAGAAAAAAGTAGGCTCAGGATTTTAGAAGCTTGGTGTCCGTGCATTTTTATCTTACCTCTGATCAACTTCAGTGTCTTCAGAAGAGTCTTTAACTTCCCATAGAGGACACCTCTCTCCTCTGCTGCTCACATATTTTCACAAAATCTACACAGCTTGGTGACTTCTACATTCCTGGCAAATGCTGTTGAAATCCACCCAGGTTCAAAATTTTCCAAGGGGAGACCTTGGTAAATTTTGGACCTCCCCAAACCAGTGCCAGGTGTGATTACAAAAACCCTTCTCTCCCTTGTTAAGATGCTCCCAGCAGACCAGATTCAGTCAAGTACCAGATTAAAGAACCAAAGCTTCAAGCTCTTTTCTCCCACACATCCAACAAATCAGTGATTTACAGAGCTGGCCCTCCAGGGTAACAGCAGATATTGGCATCCTGTCAGCCTGAGAAAACTCTTCCATAGAGAAGACATCTGCTGAGAGTGTTTGATAAGGACACTGCACTCTCTTCCACTGGCAGTCATTTTCTGCTCCTAACATCTGAAGGAGGCAACAACCAAAGTCTGCCTATCTCTGTCCAGATGAACTATACAAATCCCAGAGGTTTTGATAGAAACTGGACTGATAAATTCTGTAACAAGCTTTAAATTTGAGATCAATATTTAACAGGACTGTAATCTCCTCTCTCAGGGAAGTGTTCTCATTAAAAATACTACAGTCCATATAGGGAACCTTGCTGGAAAATCACATAGAGAAATTTTGAAAATTCCCATTCAGGAGGGCCTGAGGAAAGAGAACAGTGCACACAGGGCAAAGTGTTCTATTCAATCCCAATTCAGATTTGACAGATTTGAAATCTGGGCGTAAATAAGAAACAGTGAAAAAAGCTTTAAGAGAACCCCCTATAAGATATTGTATTTATATGCAGGCACACAAACAAAAGCACATGAACTCATAGGCACCATTTTGATTCTGGAAAAGCCAAACTTTGCAACAAGATTAAATAAGAAGTTAAAAATCACAAGTTTGCAAGATTTCTAAAGAGAGTCAGTCAGAGATGAAATAAGCCCTTCTCAATTCTGTGTCTGGAGAAGAATCCCCCACACACACATATCAATATTTTGGAGTTGCCTGAGTGGTCATTGATTTAAGAGAAAAATATATCAGCTTCTTTAGAAAGAGAAAATTGTGAGGGGAGGGGATGGCTACGAAGGAAGTAATGAAAGGTAACAGATTAATGACACAGATTTTTCCCTGAGTAGGATTTTGGCAGGAAGCCAGTAATGAAATCTACATTTGCACACTCCAGTGGGAACTGAGAGAAACCTCAGCCCTGCCGAACTCTGTGGCTTCACTTTGACGGATGAAAAGGCTTTAGATAGCTCACTGTACAAGGCTGAAGACTTGGGAGAAATGCACAGCTGCTAAAAAACACCCAAATTCATGAGTCGTTTTCCAGGAGGCCACCACTATACTTGCCAGAAGAAGCGGACATTAGGGAAGTATTTCCATACAGTCAAAGGAAAATAAAGGATGAGAGAGACTTGCAAGTCACCTCTTCATCTCCTAGTTACAAAACAAAATAAATGCTCAGGAAGGTGTTAATATCTTCTGTTCCTAAAGACACTGAAGGTCTGTGACTTCACACCTCTCCCACCAGTTCATTCCACCATTCTGCTAGGCTTACTCCCACAATTTCTTTCTTAATGCCCAACTTGATTATTTTTAATTACAATTCAAATCTTCTTTTTTTTTTTTCATAGTAACCATATTTGCATTTGATTAAGCCCTTCTCCCCTTCTAGATTTCTCTCTGGAGTCTCCCTCCAGGTTGTTCAACCATAGTTTTGAGCTTTCTCATTGTTCTGGATGTTCAAAAGAGGACATGGCACTTGAGGCAGGTCCTTCACCAGCACTGAGGGAGAGGGAGGATCGTTCCATGTTCCTCTAGGCCACACCACTTCCTTAGTGCACCATCCTTTCCTCCCTTGGATCGCCCTCCTGCAGTCCCCAGACAGCAGCTTGGCTCTGGTTCTCTCTCACACAGCTCTCAGGAACACAACCCCATCCAGGGTCTGAGAAAAGCCCCTTCCTCCCTTGTCAATGTTGTTGCTAAATAGCTGTGGTTTTGTCTTAATTAGTATAGCCTGTAGGGCACTTATTCTTTGAGTTATCCTGAGAGTTATTTCTAATAAATGTAGATGAGAGAAACCTTTGAAGGTTGCACCGGGTATTTTAACACCATTTCATACTGGTGAAATAATGTGTTTCAATGTGCTCAGGAGCTCCAAGAGGCCAAAGGAATTGTGACTGCTTCCATGATAAATTGAAAGCTTAAGAGAACGAGGACAAAACATGTTTCATACTCCATCCATATTCATTATTTAAAAGCACACAGGATTGAGAAAAACATGACCTGGATTCTGTGCTGATGAAACAATGCCATTTAAAAAAAGAAACTAAAGTACTACATTTCCTATTCCATAGCAATAAGTAAATTGCTGATAGTACATTTAGAGCTAGAAGTGTGCACAATGAACCATTTACTAATCTAACGTCTTTCCATCCACAAATTAACCACACAGGATTACAGAATAGGGCTGAAGGATCATCAGCCCGATTTCATATTCTCAGTGCCACATCCAGAAATATTCAAAGGGATTTCATAACATATTTCAGTTTTGAGCTTGCATGCAAACTGTTCCCTGCACCTGCTGCTAGCAGTGGTTAATATTTGACATTCTGTAACTTTCTCATCTTATTCATGTACTTGTATTATTTACATTCTCTGATCAGACAGGTTCCAAGCCCAACATATAACTACCAAAATATCTTCACAACAGCCAAAGGTGGATGAAATCTATACCATACTTACATAGGGAAATAAACATTTGTGCAACAGCTGATGACGGTCGAGTGTGCCAGTGCTGGTTTACTCCCTCTACAGACACATGAGAGCACAAACACAGGAAATTAAAAAAGCATTTGAAGCTGCGGTGCAACATTAGCGGAGGGCATGAACTCAACCTGCATCCAGAATTTCTGGATGAAGCAAAAGTCTGATTAGGGTGGCATTCCAGTTATATGGAGCAGATACTTTCTGGGGGTTTGCTGAAGGGAGAGGAGATCCCGTCTCCAGGGAAAGCCCTGGCTTGGACATTTCATCAGGCTTTGCAGCTGCTCGGAGCTGCTCCGCACACGAACGCACGCAGGGCTGCAGACACCGTGCAGGGAGAGGAAGGTGTGCCTCAGCCTCACCCACAAGGTCACAGCCCACGATCCCTGGGCTGCCACAGCTTAAACACGAGCGACTTTGGAATGTGCTCTTTGAAGCCATTTTCATCCCTCCAAGTTAACGCCCGGGTGACCGCGGTTTTCCTGCTGGTCACGTTTTGGGGAAGCCCTGTGGATTCCCGCAGTGGGGCTCGGTCCTGGCCCGTCTCCGGGAAACGCTCTCTCAGGAGAGGCAGGAGGGCCCGGAGGTCTCCCAGGTCCGTCTTCGCTCCGTCGGGACTTCGCAACAGCTGCCCACGCTCCCCGCTTTGGGTCCCGTCAGCCCACGCCCGAACCGAGCCGCAGGAGAGGCAGGACGTGGTGCCGGTCCCCCAAAGCTCCCGCCGCGGCATCGCGGGGCTGCTCCGGCTCACCGGGGCATCCCCCGCCCTCCTCCTCCTCCTCCTGGCCGGCACCTGCAGCCCCGTGTCCCCTCACAGCCCCGCTGCCCAGGCTACGAGAGAACTTTACGGTGGAATTGCAGGATTGAGAGTCTGGACCACTTGTAGAAAATTCGACCTTTTGCATCCGACAGAGGAGTTGGGGGACAGTCAAGGGGTCTGTTTCCCTGACAAAAAGTGAGGTGTAACATTTGCGTTGTTGTCTGATGTCGAGGAAGTAACACTGCGACCCCTAATTAAAATGGCAACCATCAACGACGGCCAGGGTCAGCAAACTGCTATTGAACCTGCGTGTGCAGCGACCGAGCTACCGGCAAAGGCCGCAGGCAGCCTTTTCCAGTGCTGCTCCACAAACATCAGAGGATGGCAGCAGCGGAAAGGGCAGCAG
>WAAG01098004.1:0-10942 GCA_013390105.1 Tichodroma muraria
AAATAAAACATGAACAGGGCGACTCAGTTCAAATCATGCTCCTGATCTATATATTGTACCCTTAGATTAGCTCGGTAACTTGGAATTAGCTCAGTTGGTCAGAACATGGAGGCAATAATACCATGGTCATGGGTTTGATCCCCCTGTATGGGCCATCCTCTTAAGAGTTGAACTTGATAATCCTTGTGGATCCCTTCCAACTAGGAATATTCTGTAATTTTATATGAAAATGCTAACACCAACAAAACAATAACTAAATCTTAGACTGTGTCTTTGTGTGGGAGGTCAATGTGCAGAGTACTGTGTATTTCGACAACATTTTATCCTTTTGCCCTTCAGAATATATTGGCAGCATACACACTGTCTCCTGGGAACAGTGCTTTGCCTGTGTTTGCACCTGAATAATAGCTAGAAGTTACTTAGGAGAACAGTATTTTAACATGAGCCAAAAGCATGCCAAGAGCCATTCTGAGAATTGAACATTTAAACAATGCAGATGACAGAGCCCAAGTACCTCAAGTGTGCAGCTTGGCATATTTAGTTCTGGTACAGATGTAGTCCTAGTTTCACAGTGTCCCCCTTAGGGTGCTCCCAAAACCAGGTTGCAGTACTGATGCCCTGATCCAAGTCTCATAGCAAAGCCATGAACAAACCCAAAGCTTTGGAGGGATGAATGTTACTTTCCTCATTTTGATGAGCTATGAAGCACCAAGAAGAGTATCTGCCCTTTAATAACAAAGACATAACTAAAGTAAAATTTTAACTGTGATATGTACGGAGCTGCTTTGAGTTAAAAATGCCTGAAATTTGTATTGTTATTTTAGAGAGACTGTCAGATGCAATAGCCTGATCACCTTTAACCAAGAACAATCAGTTCTCAGAGTGAATTGACAAAGTCTTTAGAAAAGTGGGTGGAATTGATTAGTTGCTGATGCCTCTTTTTTGCTTTCTTTATCTTCCCAAGCAGCAGTGATTTCATCAGAATAACTGATGTTAAGAAATACTAGAAAAAACATCAATAGGGAAAACACCACTTTTTCACAGTGGAAAAGAGAAACACCCCTCTAGCTGCCCTCACGGTAACAGGAGACATTTGTCCATTGTATAGGAGCACATCTCATCTCCCAAAATTTTGTTGACTTCTGTCTGCCTGCACACTGGACAGCATGGCTAAGTGAGTTAATTCCTGCTGCTCTTCCATCCTCAGGCCCCAGACCTATAAAAGCAGAAGCTACAAAACACACAGTCTCTACCTGCAGTACCAGAAAACGACCTTGAGGTCCTGCCCCTTGTATGCTTAAAAGTGGGGGCTTTGAGGGCAAAAGATAAAAAGTCTGGATTCAGCTGAATGTGAATGTACTATGATATCGTTGTAATCCGGCATGCTGGCACCGCAACGGCACCTCCCGATCTTTGCCGTTATCTCAGCTGTCCACGTGAAATAAATGAAAGAAGCATCTTTGCAGAGCAGACTGCCTGAGTGGCATATTCTTGCTAGACACTACTGTGCTTGGAGAGGAAAAAGTAATTTCCATACAAAAGTCACATATCCATAAAATATGAAATGAAAGGGTATTGCACAAAGGTTGCTTCAGTGTTTTAATTCTCAGGTTCTGTAAATAACATACAGGAAGAAATTCCACATATTGCATTGGACTGATAGATGAAGTTGGAGCCGTTTCAGAAGATGACGGATTGACTCTTCCTAGGTACACTAGGCTAGGACAGAAGAGATATGAGTTCTGACAGCACTGCCAAAGATTTCTGTCATGATGTCAGACGTTCTTGTTAATCTCTTGCTAACTCAGCTCCCCATCTCCAATCCTGTTGATGGATTATTTTCTTCCTTTATGCCGTGAGCGGTGTATCGTGTATTTGTACAGCAGCTGGTGCAGAGGACCAAGCCTGGACTGGGAGACCTGGGGCTGAGGGTACATCAGAGGAAACCAGCATATAACACAGTCAAAATGTAAATATCTACCTAAACTGCATGTACGCAATCCAAAGTACTGTTTTAAGCTGTTTTAAGTTAGTTTTTTAACAGAATCCTGCAATATTTAGCCAACTTATCTGTCCACCTAGCTGTCCATTGTAGCTGTCCTCTTAATCCAGGACACAGATTCCTGTCCAATTATTAAATCTTTGTGGAAAAAAGAGCATCTTGTGTTTCATTTGTATTGGCACTGCACTGGAACCTCACCTTTTCCTCGTGTCAGAAGGGATTTCAAGGCAGATGCTACCAAAACACACTGATTTCCTCTAAATAAAACATTTAGTAGCCCTGCAGAGCAAGTGGCTTTTTAAGCCACTGGGATATGGTGAAGTCTTCAGCAGATCCATGCTCAATGAGCCTCCAGGGATATATTGTCAGAAGGGGAGACAGAACAGGTGTGTGATGAGGTCGTCTATCTTCCCGTTTCTTTTGAATTCCTTTATTGTCACAAAAGACTAGGTCATGTCCTGTGTTGCTCTTCCCTCTTTGTAATTAATTTCCACAATTTCTATCATCAGGGAATCCTTAGTTCTCAGTTCCCAAAATTGCAAAAGAGCACATAAATTACTTGTACCACCCACCCTGGTGTTTTCCAGATTAAAATTACTGTTGCTGCAACTGTTGCCATCAAGCATAGCCAGACCAGCTGTTAGAGCCGACAAAACACAGGCACAGACAAAAAAAAAGCCAAAGCCAGACCAGAACAAAAAGACCAGGGCAAATGACAAAGCTGGGCACCCTACAGCCTACCCCATGCTCAGGCTGAAGTTCTGCCCCATCAGAAACACAAGTTGATGGTCCCTGTCCTCAGCAGCGAGTCCTCTCTCTCCAGCAGCCACTGGATTCTAGGGGCTCCCTGCTCTTCCCTGTGGATGATAAGTATCATATTTGCACTCTTTTAGAGGAAAAGCATGAGTTTGTCTGGTCTACAGAAGGTAGTACAGGACGAAAATTTCTGGCAATGGTATCCTGGAAAGGCAACAAATCAGGTTTTACAGCACCTGTTAAACCTCCTGGAGAAGAGGTCCATGGTCACTTTCTGATGAACAGCAGATTGGTCATCATATTAGGGTTATAAAAGCATCACTGTTGTGTACATTTTGCATTCTAGTAGAGGTACAGTACTGAAGCATTGCCAATTGCTGGCTAATTGTTTCTGCATCTGCTCTTTCATTTCCATCCTCAGAAGAACCCTGGCATTTAACCCCCACTCCCCATTTCCTTGCGAGAACCCAGGGGCTCCTGTTACTAGCCTATTTCTGATCCTTGTTTTCTAGTTGTCTTGCCTATTTTTGCCTGTTTTAGGTTAAAAAATCTCCAGTATTTCTCTAATCCCTGATTTTATAGTGCAGTGAACAACTTGGTCCCAACTCATTCTTCCACTTATTGATGGAATAGGCATAGTAATTAATGAAAAGTTTATAACTGAAAACAAAATAGTTTTTGATGCTGCATAAAAACTTTTCATTCCATACAAGGTAAGGGCTGAAAATGCTAGTGTATGGGCCCATTGTTACAGCTTTTTATGTGTATGCGTGACTACTAGTCTGGGCTTTTCTTATTTTTCTAATCTACATAGCACAGGCATTTTTATACTCTCTGTAAATTATGGATTTTCTTTCCAGATATCAGCACATCCTGCCAGGGTCTGAGGCAGTTAGCAATTACAGTAATTTACCTTCAGATTTAGCAAGGCTTTATGTTTGTGGAAATAAATGAATTTTTGATAGAGTAGCTAAACAACAAAAAAAAAAAGGTAAAGAAAAAATCAATCAGATTGACTTAAGAGATTCCTTTCTTTTGTCTTCCACCTTCCATTACTTAAAGAATGATATAATGTATTTTGGATCAAATAAATGTCACAGTTAAATATAAAGAAAGTTTTTTGTTCATCCTCAAGTATTTATTTCTAAAGTTGGATTAGTTTGCTTTTGGGTTTTTTGCAACTTAAACTTATGAAGACATAATTCAAAACAGGAACTCAGCCTAATTTCAAAAATATATTTTTAAAGTCCACTTTTTTTCTCCATTTTCATAAGTTAAACTATTTGCTTAATTTAACCTGAATTACCACATCTTGACACTTGCTTTGGGGAACAAATACTATTAATCACAAAGATGTTGTCATACTCCACCCATGACTGGAAAGGGCGTTGAGTGGGACAGGTTTGTTTGGGGTGCATCTCAAAGGCGTCTGTCACAGCCCGTGCTCTGGTTGTGGTTGAGCTCTGCCATGACCAGGGACAGTCTGGCAGCTGCGGTGACACAGCTGCACCTCTGAGCACATGAGCTCCCTTATATCCTCAGATGTGACATCTTGCCATAGAGCAGAAAAGGAAATGGGATTGAGTAAGGGATTTCGAAAGGATTTTGACATTTCTAATCACAGCCCATCTTGTTGCCTGCTCCTTTCACATCCAGCGAGGCTCAAGCAGGTGAGAAAAAATGAAGCACGCAGAAAGGTTTGCCCCAAACAAGAGATAAGGCCAAGCTATTTAAACTTTAAGGCTTCGGAGCTGACTGCCCTCAAATTGAGCCCCTGGCTCAGAAATTGTCCTCTGCTGGCCTTTTCCATGTAGAGTTATTCCCTCTAAATCCCTGCGCCATGTACTAGGACCTTACAACTGTCATAGTCCTCTCAAATCGCTTCTCTTCTGGCATTGCTATGTCCTATCTTTTCCCCAAAAAACAAGAATAAACAATAGAAACAGGCACAACAAGATGAAATCAAGAAAAAGGCAGAAGAGGGGTATGAATTTTCTATCTGCTGAAGGAATACATCCCAGTAGGAAAACAACTGCACAATTAACAGAGAAGAGATTGTTGGTTTGAAAGCTCACCATGCATGTGTTACAGAGTCTTAATGATGACATTTATCACACTACGGTCATTGAAGAAGGTAAGTCCAGAAAATAAACCAATATATTTTGAAGGCAGTTAATCACATTAATTAATTATTAAACAATGCTCATGGACTATCTAAAACCAGCATGGTTTCTGGTGATGTCACGTTCATTAGAAAGCTCTTCCCATTGCTGAACAGTAGGAACGGGGCACTGTGATATTAACCAGTAACGGTGGTGAGCAATAACCTCTTTTATGGAGCTGTGGGTGTGCATGATTAAAAAATAAATAGGGGATCCATTTTACAACTCCTTCTAAGACAAAGAAAAGAGGGGAAATATTCATGAATGTAGGAAAAAAATATTTCTTTTTCTTCTACCACAGCTAATTTTAATTTAGGTTTTTATAAACCACAAGCATAGAAAAATATATCCTTTAGATAATGCACCAAGAGGGATAAACAAAGACTGAAAAAGATTTTAAAAGGACAAAGAATGTACTGTGTCCTCAATACAGGTATGAGAGAACTATTAGGAGAAGGAAAGTAAGTGTTCATGGGGCCAGACTGAATGTCTTCACTGGAACTGATCAGGTTATTTCAGCAGAACCTATTTTCCATTAGTAAATGTGATTATTTCGGTATTGATATACTCTGTGGAAATATACAGAATTTGATTATGGTTTTGTGGGAAAAACAAGAAAATGTTTCTATTATCCTTAAAAGTTTGTTATAGTGAAAATACATCAGAATTTGCTTCAACTTTCATACTGTATTCATCTCATTCTTGAATATATGGATATTATAATTAGTATTGTACAGCATGTTTACCTTCTTCCATGAGAATGTTGTAAAAATTTAACCTGTAACTAATTGAATTTAAGTATGCTGGCAACTTTATTCTATGAGAGAGTCCAATATTTCATGTTATGGTTTTGCTGGACAGTAAAAAAACAAGCATGGTCTAAAAATCCCCACTGCAAGCAAGTCTGTAATTTAGTCACATGAAGGTGCAGGGAAACATATACTAGACTAATCCATATTCCTGGCAAAAAAAAATGCCTAAATTGAGAATTTAGTAAACTCCTTAGGTATACTTAGTCATTAAAAGCCTGGATAAGGGACACTGCTGCCTGAAGTCATACAGTACCATCCTTGTTCTCCCCAGGGAAAAGTTGTATCTGCTGGTGGTGATGGCTGTTCCTGGCGGAGAGAAGACACTCCACACTGCAATCAGCAGAGACAATTCTGCCCACCTGGCTGGATATCCATCCTGCCTGCCCTGGAGCCCAACCAGCCCCGTGTGCCTGCTGCCCATTTCCTCCTGCACATGCAGAGAATATCCATACACACCGCCAGGAGTTAAATATCTGATTCACTTTCTGTGCTGGTGTCCTTCAGAGATGGACGGTGGGGTCAGGCTACTGCTTTAAATCCACATTGGCACAGAATTGGAGGCATGGAAATGGGAATATGCAGGAGCTGTGCTTGAAACCCTCTTGGGACTCAGAGCCAGGCTTTGAAAGGACTAAATGGCTAATACTCACTGAAAACAGTGGGAATTTGGAATACAAACACTTTTAAAAATATCAGCCTTCTTTTAGCAGACATCAAAATAAAATCCTCATACACTCAGACTGAAAAAAATTACTGGCTTAGTGAAGTAAGCTTCCACTGGAATTTTCTCAGACTTCTGCTTGCATTTTTGTATTGTTGAAGACAACTAAAATGTAAAAATCTTCCTGAAAATTCACCCAGAGTGTTAGCTGCAATTTTTGCTCCTAATGATACAGAGTTGCTGACAACCACCCCCAGCTGTTTGTCTTTAATGGCAGCTTGCCCTTTACCAGAGTGAAAGTGCACTGACAGATCTCTTTACCCCTCAGTCCAAAGGTGAGAGAGCAGCATTTACAGGTGTACCAAGTCCTGGCATCTCAAGGTTCGCTCCAAGCATCCTTGTGGCCTTTAGAGAATGTCTGGGCTTCTGGAGGGGAGCACAGTGCCTCAGGTACTACACACCCATGTTCAGGCAACAGAATCTCATCTTACATCTATGTTAACAGTGGTGTAATAATCTCTATTAAGAGAGATTAAAAGATAGTGTTACATCTATGTTAACAGCATCTATGTTATCCAGCATGTCCTGGATGGTAGAGACAAGCATCTAGCTCCTCTGGAGCTAAAGTCATCATTTTTCTGAATTGAAACAGCTGAGATTCCTGGTGCTTAGTGGATGAGGAAGGTCCTAAAATAATTGATGAGGCTGTGACAATTAAAAGGTGCAACTTTGATGGCTGGCCAGTGGAAAAACGCTTCTGTTCCTGGTCTCCTCTGAACTGAAGCCTCAACTATGATTTTTGCTAAGAAAATTTGTATTGAAGTGCGAACACAAAACAGTTCTGGCAGCAGAGACAGCAGCTGCAGCTAACCCTGAGTACTTGACTACTAGTAGTACTCACAGCTACTAGTGTTAGCTGCCAACACTCCTGAACACACCTACGTGTAGACATCTAAGTGCAGGTGTTTGAATCTGGAGTGGAAGCCGCTCCGACATCGTAGACACCTCTCAAGGAATCTAGCTGCCTAAACTTGGCTTCTTGCAACATTTGGTATGTAGCAGAGTATCTCGCTTGGCCTCCAGCTGCCTTTTCCAGAAAAGAGTACGACTTACCTAAAGTGAGTTGCCGCAGCTGACTGTCCCATGAGGATTTCTTGGTAATCCTAATATCCAAAACCTGTGTTTAAACAGCTAAAATGAGCTGAATGAGCTACATGAGCTGAATGCCAGACTGAGAATATTGGTTCAGTCCCTCTTCTACTGGAGTCAACAACACAACAGGCTTTTATTTTTTCAATATCCATTTGTTTTTGCATTTATTCCATTTATTATTTGTTATTTGCATTTGTTCCATTTATTTGCTTAAAACAAATGCAGATAAATACAGAATAACACCTTCTATATAAAATATAAGAAAAAATATCTCCATCAGAGGCTAGAATTTTGAAAGTATTTCAAAATACTTTCACTTAGTGCATTTGTCACTTCTTTTAAAGTCCAGTTTGATTTTAGTTTAAGTGACATTTAATCGTTGTATTATTGAATCAAATTCATTTGTACAAACTCAAAAGCACTACCTGTCTTTCTCAATAGAAATCTACCTACTTTATTTTCACTTACATTGTTTAAGCCAACGTAGATATCTGCCTGTTATTTACTGAAAAAGGTACTGCAGTTTGTTTATACCAAGAAAAGCAAGCAAAAACCCCTAAACTCATAATACAGGAGACAGTCAGATGCTTTCTTTTTGTTTCTTAATTTTTTTTTTCTTTTATAGAAAAATCATAAAATAATTCCAAAAAACCTGCTGAAGAAAAGGAATTAGATAAATGGACAGGTTCAGTAAAAGCAGTTTTGAAATGTAGTAGGACTCTGTTATTACACAGTGCTCCTGCTTATGGCATATTTCTCTTTATTGTAAGGCAGAGTTCAGTCTGCATATCTATCCTATTGAGCCAGACACTGCTCCTCTTGCATTTAACTCTTCTATATATGACAGCATTTTACCTGCCAGTAGGATTATTATTGAGACATCTTCCCCATAATTTGAAGGATTTGTTTATTCCAGGTTTTTAATGACTGCTCCAATTTTTATCTCCTCTCCTTGCCGTGACAGAGATCAAATCTAAGTGAAATTACCTGTGTTGCATAGAGTTGCATCTCCTCTTGTGATTCTGTAGATGCAGATGTAGATGTGCCTTCCATACCTCTCAGAGTGCCTGCAACAGGATGGATTTGCAAGGCATTCAAGTCTCAGAGATCCAGTCCTGATCCACAGGGAGGTAGTCTTAATCTGGCAAAGACTAAAAGTACATGGGAAAAATCATACTATTTTAGGGTTTTGCACTAAGTGGTCCATGAAGAATCCAGGAGGGGATAGTGAGAGCATTAAACAAAAAAGCACACAGGTGCAGCTATGAGTCCAGGCTCACAGTAATCATCAGCATAGCCCTGGTGCAGCTCTGGGCCGTGCCAGCATTCCCACTCTCACCCTGGGACTGCCCCAAATAGTTTTTTGGGAGAAACAAGATGATTCATATGCTCAGATGAAGCATATGAGCTGCAAGTTGTGCCATGCCATTCTTCAGCAAGACAACAAAATAGTCCCTCACCCATCTTACTTATTGATATGAACATCACCTTAGCAACAAATCAGTTTTCTGCAATGACTCAGCAAAGTCTCTAAGCAATTTCTTCATCCCAATGAGTTCCTGGTCATAGCTTCTGGAGGGACATTTTTTTCACATCACTTCACAGCTGACCTGAAGGCTTTGCTAGATTGAGAACTAAACAAATTATACAAAATTATTAACTAATTTTGAGACCAAAATTAGCATTAAGCTTCCTATGCAGAAATAACTACCATGGTTTCTTAAAAAATCAGGTTTTTATTCCTTACCCCAACACAAAAAGAAATATTTCTTATATCCTTTTACCCCTGATATTGCCTTAGATGCTTTAACAAAGCAGGCTTCTCCTCTGCTCAGAGCAGCTTTTTAGAAACCCATGTTTCATTTTTTCTTTTCAGATGAAAGTTGTACTTTATCAAAACTCAAAGGGTCTAGTCAAGATGTACTAACCTCAGGTGTGAACCAGCATGTACAGTTCCACATTCCTTGGAAATGTTTTTTATTGTAGAGCATGTAAAAAGCTTAAATATGATCATTGACAGTCCCAGTAATTAAAAAAGCAAACAGATGTCTGTGTTGTGAGAGAAACACAAGTAAAGATAAGGAACCACCTGGTTCATTTATACTAGTTTATCGGTTTGGGACTCCTCTACCTTGACACTGCCCAAGTTTTAGCTCATCCCTGAGCCTGTCTTCTAAACTGGGCATTTATTTACTGTTCCTTAAGCTCAGCTAAAGAGCCTCAGACAGGAAAAGCCAAAATCGCCATTAGCGTTTCAGCAAGTCTACTTTAGTAAGGGATAAATGTTAATATAAAAGTGTCCATGAGTAGATTTAAGAAAAAACTTGCTTTTCTTAACTTTGCTTAACAGGCCTTACCCTGACCTATGGCTTATTCCAGTGACATTTTACATGAATCACTCTGCCTGGCAATAGACTCATCATTCTTTCTTGTGTTGTTCTATTTCATCACCTCCACCTGTTCTGGGAGGCTCCACGCATTGGAGTTTGTTTCCCAATGCTGGTGCTGTACCCTTTGGAAAACCTTTCTCCTCTCTAACCCCTGTCCATAGCAGTGACTCCTCAGTTTTCCTGTACACTTTGGCTTCTGATTAATACTGAGCACCATTTCTGTTCTTTGTATTTCCACATCATTTGCAGCTAGTCTGTGACATTCCTGGCACTTTCGCTTCTTTTAAAATCCAACTTTTTGTTCCTTCATCTCCATCTCTGTCTTTGTATATTATTTTCCTTGTCTGGCAGAAAAGTGCCTTTGTTGCCCACTCATTTCTCATCTTTGTCTTACTAAATTCTGTGTTTTCACATCACTCATAAAGTGATCTGAAGTAAAAAAGAAGTTATGTTTCTAGATGGAAGATTTTTCTAAGTGCTACACTGGTTGCTTCCTGTGCTTGTTTTTTTTAGCCTTGGGAAACATTATATAAGCAGAAAAATAATCACTCAAAGTGGGTTAAAAATAGGCTTTTTTTGACCAAAATTGATGGTGCACAGTAAAGAGGCAGGCAGTAACCTCATTACTTGCCATTCTGGACAGCTTCTGGGAAGCTTCAATCCAAGTTCTGTTCCTGTTGCTGTGTGTCCCTATAGCAGCATCAGCCATAACTGGATGTCACTGTGCTACTGAAGTAGCACAAAGCAAAAGATTCAGAAAGCAGAAAAGTATTCCCTTGTAAATTCTCTGTATTCAAAATTATAGCTATTGTAAAAACCCTAACAAAAGATAAGCACTTCTCATAATCCTTCCTTGGTGCCCAGACTGGATTCCTGAGGAGGCAGCAGCAAACTGTGCGTCTAGTGGCCACACCCAGTCCTGATTGTCTGCTTGCAGAAATGACCAGCTGTACTGGCAATTACACAGTTACATCAGGAGTGTGACCAGCTGTGGTAGTTTGGCCGTG
>WAAG01098007.1:0-14370 GCA_013390105.1 Tichodroma muraria
AAGCAGTAGATGCAGTGCTTGCAGACATGGCATAGTGGTGAACTTGGAATTATTAAGTTTAGGGTCGGACTCGATGATCTTGAAGGTCCATTCCAACCTAAAATATTCTCTGATCCCATGTAATGGGCATCTTGTGGTCACTGAATTTAACCTTGTTGTTATCCTGTGATAGATAATGTCTCTCATCCCATATCAAGTAGGAGAGCTCTCCTAGGAGGACTCTCTTCATCCTCCCAGGATATGGGCAGGACTTGTTTTTATTTGGAGTAGTCTGCTGATAATGCCTTAGAAAATACCAAAATCTGCTCAGTTGACTCTTCTGGCCCGACACCAGTCTGTTACTCTGAAAGGGGAGGTGCATTTTTGATTTCAGGGTTCAAGACTCCTGCTAATTTGCATTTTACCCCAACCAGACTTGTCTTCCCACCGAGATAAAAGAGTTTTAACCCTCAATGTGTCTTTAGAAGGGTGAAATACTCCGCCTGTGTTGTTGGGTTTTTTGTTTGTTTTGGTTTTGGTTTTTTATAAAGCAAAATACAGATCTACTAGGATATGCTTGGTAAAAGACTTACAGATTAATAGTCTCTTTTGAACAAACTTCTGAAGCTACTTGAACTCTTCCAGCAAAGATTAGGGTTTCATTCAGATGCTTCAAGGAGCAGTTGAGGATAACTGTGCTGAGAGGGACCCAAGGACTGAAGGGGATTATTGGGATGATGGGGAGCACACCCATCAGCCAGATGAGGAAAAATGGATCTCTGGAGCCCAGAGAAATGGGGGTCATTTCAAGGACTGAGCAGATGGATTAGAGCTGCAGCAGCAGCAACCACCAGAGGTTTATTACTGACCTCGTGGGCCACTCACCGGGGCAGGGCTGACAAGTGGAAAAGCAGTACCTGTTTTCGGTGGTCTCCAGGGGGTTGGTGTGGCTTTTTTTCAGGTTTGCAATGAAATGAAGCAAAATTTTTCATTTTCTTTTTCTCCAACTCTGGGAGACAGAAGAGTGCACATCAGGTATCTACTTTATCTTGCTGATTTCAGGCAATAATTTGTGATGGAAGAAGTGCACACCTTAAGTCTTGCTCAGCTTGACTGAGAAAAGAGGTTTTTAGTTCAGATCACTTTTGGGCAGAACTGGTACTTGACATTTCCATTAAAAGCAACCACATGCAGCACTACTTGCTGCAGAAGTTGCAAACTCCTTTGCTTATTTTATTTTATTTTATTCTCACGGGGAGGAACAGGCCCTCAAAGTGCCTAAATGCAGAGCACAGTGCATGCCAGTGTGTGTGCATATGTATGCACTTGCCTCTCCATACATTCAGAAACCATAATGGGAAATACATCCTCAAGTGGAGACACCAGAGGACCTATTTGTGACCCTGCAGTGATAGAACTCTATCAGTGCCACGGAGATGGTGCTGATTTATACCAGTGTGGGGCCAGAGAGCAGGGCCTCTCAGCACCCAGAGCAGCAGGGATGGTAAAAAGTCACCCTGAGGCTTTTCTCCTTTGCTGCTTTGCTGTTTCAGGTCTCTGCCATGGGTTACTTCTCCCTCTGCTTCCAGCAGGACATGGATGTGGCAGCTACTGAGGCTTTGCATACGTGGGAAGGGTGAGCAGCTCTGTGGAGGGCCTGTGCTGACTGAAAACATCTAATGGAACACAAGTCAGGATGGATCCCTTCCCACAGTGTCCTTTGTCTCATGAAACTTGACAGAACAGCACAATAGAGGCAGCTGGGCTTGCTGCTAATCTCTTGCCTTTCACCTGGGTTTGTGTTTCCTCTGTCCTAATGTCTCCTGTCAGCTTTTGCTGTGTCCGTCCTTCCTTTTTTTGCTGAGGCTCTACCATCAGGCAGAAGAGGTGATCTAATTTAGGGGGCAGCCATCAACAGACCATAAATTTGGCAGCATGTCATAAGCATGCTTCAATATGCTGTGTAATTTATAAGGCAATGCATCCATTTTTGAGGCCAGCCCTGAATCCCAGTACATCAAAAAGCAGAAGAATAGACTGCTGCTGCCACTTATAATAATGTGTCCAGAAATACATGGTGTGAGGGGCCTTGTATCTATCAATGAAAGTGTTTTAATTCTCCTTTTAGTGGCTATGTACCATGTATTTAGCAGCAGTTATGGCTAGGATGACTTCATTGATAAAGCTCTATTTCATGTAGCACGAAGGGAGAACAAAAGATGCACTAATCTCTGGCATATCGTGTGGATTCCCACGGTGTGGCATTGACTTCAGGGGACTGAAATTTCTCTAATTAGGGTTTTTTCGCTGTCCCGAGTTCCTGGCAAAATCAGAGTTCAAAACTCAAGAATACAGCCTGGCGTGGGTTGAACATGTTTGATAAAATCGGAGGGATGGAGAAGTTCTGGAGACAGCTTTGCAGTGCACCCACTGCTTTCACTGCTATTTTATAGGGGAGATTCTCCACTCTGGGCAGAGCAAACCCACCCTGTGACCCTTGGGCTTGTTCATCTCAAGCCACATGCCACCTGGGTGAGCTCGCCCTTTCCTCTGTGAGGGAGGTGGACAGGGATTTTCTCTCTGGCCATAGGGAGGGGAAGAAAGGCGATTGTGCGTTTCCATTCCTTTCCTCTTCTAGTCTGAAGGGCAAGTACTGAAGGGCAGGGCATGAGATGAATCCAATCGCTATAAAAAACCCTTGACTTTGTTAATTAATTAATTTACTGTTTATCTATTCACTGTTTATCTAGTTATTACTTTGGTATTCTGAACTGAGGAACTATCAGGACTGCATTACCTGATGGGCCTGATCTTGAAGCCAGGCATAATTTGGTTTGGCTATTCATAACCTGAGTGGAGAAAAAACAATTTTAGACCAGACAAAGCGTACATCATGGAGAATCACAAAACACCCTAAGAATGTGAGATACAGACCAGAATAATTGAAATGATAAGAAGAGACAGAAGATGACTCCTCCCTCTCTGTGCCTGATTGCCTGCAGAGAAATGTCAGATTAGTGCAGAAGCCGACACAGACATGAAAATTGCCATAATGCAAAGCAGGGATTAAACACTAAACCAGTGTTGAGGGGCATCTGAGCCGTCTCATGTGCTGTAAATAAAGCAGGTGGCAGACACCTGCCATCTCCAGAAGCCGCAGGAAGGGATTCCAGGCAAGTACTAAGCATGCCTTGGTACCAGACCCGGGACCTGCACACCAGGCTGGAGGACCAGTGTCAAGGTCAGCTCAAAGCTGCTGTACTGGTGGGCTAGTATTGGAGTTTGGGCCTTGGCACCAGTAAACTGCATGCAATCCAGAAAACTCCAGAGTTTTCTGGAAGCTGTTGTCTAGGAGCTTTACCCTGAACTGGTCCTGCTTACTCAGACAACGCCAGGGAAGGTTTTCCACGAGGAAGGGTCCAGGGTCCTATCAGCCTCCTCAGGACCAGCACACAAATGCAACCTCCAGTGCACAGCTGAGAAGAAGGACCACTTGTGGTGTGTTCACCCTCTTTTCCAGCAGCTCTTAGGGACTTCTGGGAAGGCAGGGCTCTGTCTCCAGGGGGAGAGCAAGTCAGATACTGAGTCTGTGGGCGTTGGCTTCCTCACTTTCAGCAGGATGCTGCTGTGCTTTCCTTGTGAGATTGCTGCAGAGGCAGACAGTCCAGGGCCACTGAGGGATGGAGAAGTACCTGGTAGACAATGATTCCTTTGGGATTGTACTGTCTAGAAGATGGAAGAGGGCCAGGAAAGATCAAAGGCACGGAGTCTGCTAAAAATAGTGATTACAGCTGTGTGCATGTATGGTTGTGGGGGGTATTCTCTTTTCTGTTTTGATTTAATTATTAATCTGTTAGGAAATATCATTTCAGTTTAATTTCAAAGCAGATTTTTTTTTTGTGAATTAAAAAAATGTTGCAGATTCTTCTCTTTTTTGCTGAGAAATGAATGTGTGCACGTATGTAACTGCAGCTTCACGGGCTGTCATCATAGCGTTGTAAAGGTAAGCTCAGTTTCTTATGCAGTTACATTATAAAATTGTGTGTAAAACTGAAATGGTTCACTGAAAAGGAAACCATAAAATTGTACAAAGATTCATGATCCCTTACTGGTCTTATTTTAACAAGAAACTATAAAAGGAAACATTTATTTTCCATGCTAAAAGTAAAGGTCACTCAGTAGCTCTCAGTTTTCTTTCCTTCTTTCCCCCTTCTTGGCACTCATGTCGGTTTCTGAAAATATTTCATTCTTTTTTCTTTCATTTCTCCCCTTTCAAGCTCACCATCTTTCACTCTAACAGCTTCTGTCTTCTCTATTGTTATTTCCCAGCAAACCAATATCCTTAGGGGTTCTCCTGCCTTTTATTACAAAGGGTTCAACTTGTCCAGCCCTATGAACTGCAGGGCAGATAAGGAACTATTTCCAGCACTCTAATGTTCTAGAGGTAGTCTGAAAACCACTTCAAAAAGACTCATTCTCTAGTCATTCCTAAACTTTCTTTTCCACGGAGCCTCTGTAGCGTCTCAGACCAATGGTAGAGAACCAGTGGTCATTTGTAAGGTGTGTCAAGGAAACATTAAAAATTGTGTGCCACGCTCCAAACACAGAAGTTACTGACATTTCACTCCTGTATGGAGATACAGGGTCAGGCAATTCTTATTTTAAAGAAGTCAGGTACTCTGGTTATTGAATATCCAGAGACTTTATGGACTAGAAATGTAATTTCTCTTGCCTCTGGGGTCTCTCCTGGGTCTAACTATTCCAGCAAGTGTTCACATTCAAAGAGTGGCTTCTGTCTCCCTGGACAAATTCTATTCAGTCACTTCCTGGATTTACCAAATAATTTTGCCTTTTAATGAACCAAATATCTGATGAATGTAGGTCATGGCACCTGCAGGGCCCTTCCATGGGCTTTGTTTCAGATGTCTGTCCAAAACCATGTATATTTTCAACATATTCTGTGCCTTTTGGTAGTGTAGAAGTTCTTAAGGGCTTTTCACCACTAAGATTTTTACTTTTCCACAGGCTTAAGAAGTCAGTGAACTACTGACTATTTAGGCATTACAGAAATCTTGAAACTCTACCAGTAGCACAAGATTTTTGTTTCCTTCCTCTCTTAAGGTATACTTGCTTTTAACTGGCTTTCTATTTGTCTTTTTATTTATTGTTACTAAATAACCTCTATAAATAAAAAACTCTTTTTTATGTTTCCCAGTCTGGTGCCTTTTCTGTTTATTTTTTTGGCAAGAAATCTTTATTTTAAGGCAACACCATATTGACTTTTCTAATTTTCCTTCCCTGCTCTAGCAACTTGAGTTGAGTTTTAGTGGCAGCCACTTCAGAAACCAGTCTTGTGACAGCTTTGTAGATTTTACTCAGTAATTCATGTTGTGCTTTGTAAAGCTGCAGACCACTGGAGCTACTGCAGGTGCATGTTCTTTTTTTCTTTCTCCATTTGGAATTGAAAAGCTCTTCCTTATTTTTAGTTCATCTTTGTTAATTTTATTCAAGCTCCCTCTAGTTAATATTCTCATCATCTCTTTCTGTTTGTAAGTACCCAAGAATAAAAAAAAAATCTTCTATTTATTCCACTGTTTGCTTTTTTTTAATCACTTACTTCTATAAGAGAAATGTTTGGCTGATAATATAGCAAAATGGAAAGTCTTTTTTTTCCCTTTGAAAGGACTATAAAAGATTTTAGGGTTGCTTTAAAATTAGATATTTCAACCATGTCTAGAAAACCTTGAAACAGTGTAAATTTTCCCCTTTAATTAGCTTAAATGTTATGTTTAAAAATGTGACATGAGATGGAAATGAAATGCTAGCAGAATTCTATCTAGGGCAAAGTAGCAGCTGATAAATCTGAATTTCTAGGCAGATTTTCTCCAGAGTGCTTGCAAAGCAGTTGTTGGATGTTCTTCAGCGGGAGCTGTGAGACCGGGACATTTTAAAATGTGTTTTATCTCTGGAAGGTGATGTGCAGGTTTGACAGGGCACAGAACCCTCCCCTCCTGCCCAGCCCGTCCTCCCTCTCCCGGACACGCTCCCAGAGGATGCTCTGGAAGGAGTAACCTTGGCACTGGCAGGGTGCTGGGGTTGCCCTTTTGAGTACAAGGGGGGAACATCATGGCTGGTACAAATTGCTGCTGCTGGGGGATGTCAGTATTTTGGGCCTGGCTTCTGTTCCGAACAGAGAATTGCAGCTGCTCCCAGAGCTCGTTAGGTGTTCAGGGTAACCGTGTGCGTACTGAAGGCACACTCCACTGGATTATTTACTCTTGATTAATAGAATTACTGTAAAAGAAAAGTCATCTCGGTGCAATCATGCCGTTATTTGTTTGATGGGAGAGCCGGTTCTACGCGCGTAACTCCAAATAACGTAGGGGCTGGATCTGAATCTAAGGCTAAGCTTACAGGAAAGGTTGGGCACCTGTGAGGTAATGGATGAGATTTCTCCAGCTGGGAAGTGTGGGGCGGTCCAGGAGGAGGGCCAGGCTCACACACTCTTCACTCTGCGCTTTCTGCTTTTCCTGCACTGGATGGGGCATTGGTGTGATCTGTTGCGTGTGAGCCACTCCTCAAAGGCTCTAATCTTAGGTTCAAGCCTGCTTAAACATTTGCAAAAGTTATGAAAGACTGGACTTGCTTCAACATAGCTTAGTGCAGAGTACTAAATACAGTGCTTTGTATAGATCATACTTTTATAATTCTTCCAAAGAGGCCCAGTAGAAATCTAAGACATGAGCAATAGTAACGCAAGGAATACGCTCCTCAGTACTCGTATGGAGTAAATCCAGAGGAGCTGCAGCTTCAAACACTTGAGGAAATCGGGTAGGTGTGCTGAAGCAGAGAGCACTGACAAATTTGGCAACTCCTAAAATGCCACTGAGTGCAGCAGAAGAGAGCAGAGCAGCTTTCTTTCCAGCCAGCATGTCTTCTGTCTCTTTCTTTCTCACAGCTGCCTTTGTCTACTGTCTATGCAAATACCTACACTACATGCCTCATGAGTTTTCTGGCCTTTTGTGTTTTTCCCAGATACCTCATTATTCCAGGGAGGTTGTGGAAGTGTTTGTGTCTGTTTGTGTGCACAGTGAGCAATGCCATGGACTATTCACTGGAGTGATAAATTGTGCTCACCCTGATGTCAGGTACCTCTCATTGACTTCAGTTTCTTTCCTATTGGATGTGTCTTAGATTAACCAGGCATTAGGCATTAATCAAGGAGGTATCTACAAATAAATTTTTCATCATAATGAGCTGTGCAGCTGAATTAATAGTATTTGCACTCTCATTATTTGTCATGATGTATGGGTGTGGTAGCAGTGCAGTGCACCCAGCTTGGCTGTTGGTGTTGCTGTGATCTCAACATATAACTCAGCAACAAATAAAATGCTCATGTAATGATAAGTCAGGACATTTTTTCTGCCTGCAGAGTGTATTTCTAATGTTTTAAGCACTGCATTAGAATTTTCTCATAGTAGAAAAATATTTTTTAGTTAATTTCTTGTCTAGAATTGATAATAAAATGATAGGTCAAGGAACCAATGGAATAAAATAGATTTTTGAAGCTTGTTATGATATAGATCTTGCAAAACATCTCTTAGCAATAAGTGCAGGTGTTGTATTACACACGTGCAGATTTAAAATCTCACTGAATTCTGACTCTGCAAATTCCAATTCTAACTAGGAATAAAAAAGCCCTTTCTGTTGCAATTTAGTTTTAAAACTTAGAGTGGTTTTCTAGAGTAACTTGTTCAAGACATTTTCATTTGTATTTTTTCTGCCTAAGAACAGGTAAGAGAAGTGGTGTTCTTCCTAAGATGACAACTAATGTCTTTTGTGAGAGAATGTAATTATCCTAATGACTGACTGAACCCTGGAAAAGAAGGATTTGTGTGAAGAACTGGTGAATACAACCCATAAAATAATTTTGTTTTGGATAGAAGCATTTTACATGTGTTTAGAATTTATTTTAAGAATATGTACACTACCACTGAAAACAAAATTACTGCAAAAATCAACCTGGATATTTAGATCTGTTTGCTCTCAACATGTTGTCATAGTTGTACTAGAAACTTTTATTATTTTTCATAATATTTTCATTGATGCCTTGTAGGTAGTAAACGGTAACCTCTGAAAAGGGATGTTCATTGAGTCCTGGAATGGTTTGGATTGGAAGGGGCCTTTAAAGGTAATCTACTTCCAAACCCTCTGCAATGAGCAGGGACACCTTCCACTCGACAGGGTTGCTCAAAAAAAGTCCCGGGCGAGAATGTGTCTGGCAAAGTTTATTCTGCCAACATGGAGAGTGGAGACATTTGGAAAAGCAAATTCTAATTTCAGGGATGCAATCTGTTCAAGCTACCCCTTAAATAATGAATAATGAATGACAGCATACAACAAAACTGTCCTTTTTGTAAGAATAAAGGAAAGACAAAACCAAAACCGCCAAAGCAAAGCCCAAGCAACCGTGGAGAGCTCTGCCATGCGTAGGAAGGGGGAGGAAAAGGTGCAACTGCAGAACAGATTAACTGCAACCACTTTTCCCAGTCTTTGTGTCGCATTATTGGATGCAAGGCAAAAACTGTGGCCCTCAGTTCCTATGGAGCTGTGTGGCCTCATGACCCATTTCAGAGTTTGAACATTTGCAGCAGCCTGACAGCACTGGCTGTCTTCATCCTCCTCAGAAATTGCATTTATCCCAGCACAGTCGGCCTGGACGTCTTTGTGGACATAAAAAAGAGCAATGTGATTGAGGAGAGCTCATCCTGGTGCACATTTATGGCAGGATTTCAGTCCCATCGTGGCAGTGAAAGGTCACTCAGCTGTTGCAGATGAGGCAGGAATTCCTAGCGTGAGGCACGGCCGTTTGAGTTGTTCTTTGAAAAATATCTGGGCTCTGGACGCATTCAGTAGAAACTGACACTGACCTGTGGCACAGGAGGAGATTAGTTTGCATTTCTAATTAGTTTCTGCATATCCTGAAGCAGCTGGGCTTCCCAGAGCAATGTATAGGCTTTGCAGAATATCACCAAGTTGAAGTTCCCTCTATGGATATGTAAAGATTAAATGCACAGAAAAATGCTGTGTGATCAACTTAGCTCAGCAAACACAGCTAGATACTTTGAGATGTAAATTAGTCTCAACTTTCAGAAAGAATAACGTGGCCCCTTAAAATTCACTGAATTAATTACCTGACAAATCTTTAACTAAACACACAGAATGTACTACGCAGATCAGAGCTCCCCCTTTCCCCTTGATTACCGTTCAAAGTGGGAATGCCCTGCATGCCACGTCTGTGATTCTTCTGCACTCATTCTCTGAGACTCACAGCTGGTATTTTATTTATTTATTTATTTTTGTAGCACTTGGCAATTCTTGGCACTGGAGGTGTTGAAGCCTCACTGCCTATGGTGTGTTTTCATTCTGTGTGTGCTTGGGCTCTTTTCCTGGTGCTCTGCAGCTCCCGTGCTCTCCAGCAACACTAGTCCTGAATTTGCCCTGCCAGATCTGCTGGGTGTGGAACGTGGAGCTCTGGACCAGCAGGTATGTTCCTTGAATTCTGCTTACAGCAGTAAAAGCTACAGTTCAGCAGAAGGAATAATAGTCACAATTGTCACTCAAGTGTTTTGACACTTGTTGGTAAAGCTCCTTCAGAACGTACACAGAGCGGATCATTTATTTTAATGAAATTCTGTCTAACACAAGCTATTACTCACTCTCCCTCCTCTGATTTCTGTGAAGTGCCAGCTCAGAGGATGCTCTTAATGATGAGCCTGAAGAGGCTTCCTGGGATTTGCAGCTATGAGCTTCTCCCGGCACGTTTGTGTTTTGAGAGAGAGGTATTACTGAAGTGGCAGAAAATTCAGAGTGTGGAAGTTCACCAGCAGAGTGAAGTTATCCCAAGGACATCCTTGTATTTTGTTGTTTGTTTTTTTCAGGGGAAAACTAAAAGGAGAGGTTTATCTAATACGTACATCAAGCATGGGTGGGAGCAGGAATGTGGAGAAGTCATTCTGCATCCTTTGAATCCCCTTGGCTTTGGGACAGAGCAGTGCCTGTAGCTCAGCTCTGAGCTGCAGTGTGTGAGCAAGTCTAAGTATGATAAATGCTTTTATGGCTCAGTCGCCACAGCAGCCTGCAGACTTTGATCCACACAAGAACTCCTGCCCGAACAAAAGTAGGGTGCTGTGGCCAATCACACCAAGCAATCCCTCTTGTCTGGTACCACGCGTGATAAATATTTGGCTATGCTGGAAAAGCCCCGAGTGCAAAAAGCGTGTCCTCCCTCTTTTGCCAGGGCATCTGGTCCCCCCCCCCAAAAAAAGTCACCTTGCTGAACAGCGTTTAAATCAAAATGAGGTTTAGATTCCAGCTCTGATTCAGATATTTATAAACCTGTCATCTGCATTTCTGTGGAGGGAATGGGTTGACTAATAGCCAAATTGCTCCAGGAAATGCAGAGGAAGACCATTTGGAGGTCAGATAATAATCAGGAAACTTTTCAGCACATCTTTGATGTTCCGATTAATTTTATCTTTTCCCTGATTCATAAATAATATCCATCTGGAGAAACTTAGATGCATTTAGTTATGTTTTATTAAGCAGGAAGTAATCCACTGGCCACACATTTTTAGGAAACCACACTTGGCTCTATCTTCTCTTTCTCTGGAGAGTGGAATACACACATGGCAAAATCACCTCCCAGCAATGCCTCTGCTACAACCACAGATTTTTCTTGTATTTCTCTCTTGTTGGATCACCTGAGATTAAACCCAAGCACCAACAAAATTTTCTGTTTACCCTGGATGTCTTGAAATACCACGGCTCTCAGGAATTACTTGGTTGTTTTATTTAAAGGGTATGTACTACAACTGATTCCAGCGCATCATGACATTTGCAAAAGTGCTTTTTGCAAGAAGGCTGCTAATCTAGGTGAGGAAAGGAGGCATCCAGAATTTAAGGGGATTCTTGCTCTTCTGCAGGAAACGTGTGTGTGTCAAAGGAGGAGCATCTGGAAGGCACAGGGGAAGGGCAGAGCAGGCAGCCCACGGTGGGTGCACGGTCAAGCTCATGGCCTCCCCTTTGGGACAGAGGGACACACAGGTCCCAGAGGTGACCCAGTGCCACCCGTCCAAGGGGGTGACTTAGGCCAAAGCTGTTTCTCACCTCTGTTCCCCCCCATGAGGTCATGCCTGCCACATTTGCACTGGGAGGGCTCCAGAGTGTTGCTTTGTGTGGGCAATGGCACGGGGTGACCCTGAGGTATTCTGTGCTATGGGATGTCATTGTCACAGGGAACCAACGTTTTTCTTCCCTCACCAAAGTTCCTGTGGGAAATGATGCTGTGATGTCTCATCGTAGCTGAATTTATAAATTATTCTGGCCTCTGTAGCTGTTCATCGTGTACTTTGCTAAGATATTCAAACCAAAAAGGGTAGGAAGTAAATGAAGAGAAGCTGTGATAATTCTCAAAATATATCTGAATAGGGGTTTTGTGCTTTGGTCTGGCATCTTATGCAAGGCATTCTCCTCTGTCTGACTGGTAGCAGAGGGAAGAGAGAAGAGAGTTTTTAGCTTTTACATAAATGCCACTCAGAGATCCATAGCTTGAGGCTGAACTGAACTGCTTTTGAAACAAGAATGATCCACTGGATCAAATAATCTGAAGTTTTCTTTTTCTGTTTTTCCAGTTTAACTATTGCAAATGAAAGACAAATTTCAGATAGGCTTCTAAGGTCTTTTGCCATTCCCAGGCACACATTTTACTTTGTACTATTACAAATTCTGTTGCAATTTCAAACCAGTAGGCCTTCAAAATTTCCTACATTGTAAAAATTCTGTGCAAGTTATATTGGGATACTTATGTGTGTGATTTTTAAAAATATCTTTCCCAGTGTGTAGATCAGGACCTGTGCAATCCTCCCCTGCTGAAGATTTGTAAAGATGCCTGCCCTTTTTTAGATTGCTTTGTTAAAGGGGCAAGATTTATCTATGTTGAATTTGTGATCCTCTTCTTCCTTCTGCTCTCTTCTACCTAAAACCTACAACACCCATGACCAGTTTTTGGTTTGGTGTTACAAGAGGTGTGTCCAGGACGTTATGTTTATTTCTGGGAGAAATAGCTGAACAAAGAGAGAGATCCTATAAAAGTCCCAGGAAGCAGCGTGAGCTCAACCTTTACAAATTCCACAAAGGAGTTTCACAGTGAGAACTGTAGGTACTGTAAAAACACAGAAAAATGTAAACATTTAGACAAATTGCAGTTATGTTGGAATGATGCATCTGTACAAATTTAAATATAGGGGATTTTGTAGGGTTAGAGCCAGTGTGTGCTATGAGTGCACACAGTGCTTTAAATTTACTGATGAATTAGCAAACAGTGTTCTTTGGGAAAACTGCTCCGTAAAATTGAAATTTAAATGATGGGGTTTTTTCACTGAAGCATATTTGTCAATTTTTTTTATTTATTTATTTTTTTTTTTTTTGGTGGTAGGTGGTTCCCCCGTATTCCTTTCCAGCTTTTCCAGATGATAATTCCCTGCTTCCACCTGGCTCTCGGAGTCATTAGTGGGTGACAGCTCTCTGAGGCATCCATAGAGCTCCTCTGCCCTGCCTGTTTGAACTGCCATGTTTCAGATGTGTTATCAAGACGTTGCTATTGTGCAGATACAGATTAGTTCTTGAGACTGATTTTTCTGCTTCACCAGTTCTTTTGTAGCTGCCAGAACTAATTGCTTACATTACATTACCAGTCTGGGCCTCTATCACTCCCTGGATGATGCCATCCGTTGGAATACAGCTGCATACTTAAATGCACTTTTTAACTATATTTTACCGTTTCTGGTCATGTTTACAAGTGACAGAATTGTCCCTGATTTTTTTTTTTTTCTCTGACCCCCACTACGTGCCAGAAATTACATAACAGCTGAACTGATTCTCTCGCCTTTTCTACATCTAGAATTTCCAGCTTTTTTCTGATTTATTGGGAGTTTAACAAAGCTATATATAAATTCTGTGTACAAATAATCTTTCCTTTCTGAGACTGGGTAAAGTTGCTCAGAATCAACAGTCTAGTGACTGCTGATACTTAGAAAACTTAAAGCTTCAGAAAGGCAGAATGAAAATCTGGAAATGCATCAAAGCCTATCCTTCTTGCATAATAAAAAGGGATTTTTTTTATTTTTTTTATTGTCCAGCTGTATTGCATCTTCATTCCAAGACACAGAAACCTCTATATCCACTAAATGTGCTGTGCTGTCACACCAACACTGGCTGCCAATATAAATTCCTGGATGATGCCTGCACATTCAAATACTCATGTTAATTTTAGTTAGAAGTTTTATTATAACTTAAGAGATATATTTTGTACAACACTTACATTTCATTCTTAATATGCATTTAGAAGGAAAAATTGTAGTCTTGCTGAGCAGAAGTAAATGAATGTGTGTATATATGCAATGGAGAAAATACAATCCAAAATTTTAATATATCTGTTTTGATTTACAGGGTGAAGACATTAATTTTTATCTATTCTTCTTATCACTGCTGCATAAATGTTGAAGATTAGCTATCATTAATATTGTTAATAATAATTATAGTTATGATGCACTTTGACACCTTGTGAATAAAACAAAGGTTTATAAATGGCAGAAGAGTAAGATCATGCTGTGTTTGGTGACTGGAGTTTTAAACCCTTCATACTCAAGACCAAAATAAGGAGGTGCAACTGATGGGAAGATTCTCTCAAGATTTGTAGCAACTCTTTGAATATTCATTTTCTCAGGGATCAAAGTTTTCCCGCCAAGCAGAACAATATTTTTTTCCATGAAAATTGATACGGAACAGCTTAGAAATGTTAAATATGACATTTCTTAATGAGCCCAATTTTCATCCTTGCAGGTTATGTGGACATCAGCTGACCTTTTATTTTGAAGAGAGAACATCACTGTTCTACGTACTACCCCATGCTGGTTAAACAACCTTAAAAGGCACTCAGGGTGATTTGTTCTAGCACTGGCTTCCTTCAGACACATGATGCAGGCCAGTTGGTGGCTGAGGACACACAGCTGAAGGCATTTCACTGCTTCATTTGCTCTGTGTCTGAATTATCAGGCTAGAGAGCATGTATCTGTCACACAGAACTGAATTTGTACTTGAGTAAGGATTGAGTCCAAAGTGATAATTTTGGGTAACCCTCTTTTGTTCTTGTTATACTCAGTTCCAAAGGCTTTCAGCTTTCATGGTTCCTTCAGCTTCTTCTCACCTATCCCTTTCCTTATTCTGGTTTGCTAGCTGCTATTAAATGAAACCTGATACTTTTCCTAAATAGTATTTCACTTCTGCAAGCTGAAAACCTTTTACAGAGATGTGAGGTGAGGCACACCCTCA
>WAAG01098028.1:0-18363 GCA_013390105.1 Tichodroma muraria
GAAATCAGATGTGCTGGAACTCAATTAGTTTATTACTGTGACTTGTGCTTATTTCTTTGGTTATGTCTCTGGATCAGTATTGAATGCAGTATTTGTTTCTTTTCCCCTATCCCTTGGAAATTCTAAATCACTGGCAGCAAAACTAAGACCAGTTAGCCTTAAAATTCCCAGTTATCAAGTGAGACCATACCAATGCCATAAGGTGATCAGCTATTGCAAGGCTTCAAATGGAGAAATGCCTAAGGATCTATTGTACAGCCCTGCTTCTCAGAAAGTCCTTATTTCCATTGTTTAAAACATCAAAATGATGTAGTTAGTTCCCCAAACACTTAATATCTTTGAAGTAACTCCAGGAAACTAATTCCAGAAAGCATAGAAGAAAGCTGTAGGCTTTCTAACCGTAGCCTAAGCCTAGCATTGTCCTGTCACCCTCCCTGTGCCCTCACAGTTGTGACCATTCCTCCAAGAGCCAAAGCAGCACCTGCCTGGCACCTCCACCAGCACCAAGACACAGTAAAGCATATCATGTTGACCCTGAACTGCCTGGAATTATCAGCTGGTTCCCTAAAGGGCAGATGGTCTTCTCATGTACTTTTGTGGCTGTGCTCCACATGTGCCCTGTGTGTGACTGTAACCTTAACTTAGTAAATAGCTAACCTCAAATAGCACCCTTTTACTTCTTACTCAGCTGGTACCTTCTGTAAGCTCACAGTGCAAGTTAATAATTTCAGAGAGTATGTGTTCTTGCATTAAAGCTTGAGCTTAGGGTCTTATCACATGCTGTGGGAAAAAAAATCAAAATATACTTGGAAGGAAACTGCTCTGTAACTTAAGGTTAGAAATCTATGACTTCTTCATATACTAAAATGAAAATGTAGTATTTCAATAATTAACCCCTCCCCCCAAAAAAATCCAAAACACAAACCAAGGCATTTGCTGTTCTTGACTTGTAAGTTAACTCTTAAGTCCTAAAAAAACAAGAAATAAAGAAGCAGAAAGGGAAGCGCAGGTCAATGGTAAAAAAATGGGCAGACCTTGACCCCTGGATTAGACAACTATGCAAAGCCAGCTAAATCATGACTGTAACTCTGGGGAATCTCCTCTGGCAAAACTTGCTATTGAAACTGGAGGAACAACTGTCTCTGTCTGTCAGCCTGGTCTTTCATCTGTACAGTGCCCACCCGAGCAGAGCTGGCAGAAGACAGCACTGAGTACATGTGCAGCATTCAGTACATAGCTTGCAGTCATCAGGCAGTCTCTGGAAGGTTGCAAAAAGGTCTTCACAATCCTCCAGGGCAGAACTGTAGTTTAGCAGGGCACTCGTGAGTGCAGGTTCCCCCAAACTGCATGCAAGGCAGGTTTTGTGCCAGCACATGCACTACATATAAGTGAGCAAATAATATTTGGCCAAAGTGGAATCAAACTCTAGATAGCTTAAATTTGTTACTTGTGACTGAGGTCCATAACCAAATCTCGCCTTATTTTCAGTCCATACAGCTGTGGGAAGATAAATATAAAGCATAACTGGTGCAGTCTTGGTGCACTCAAAGTACAGAAGGGAAGGAATCACAGAATATTTTGAGTTGGAAGGGACTCACAAGGATCATCGAGTCCAACTCATAAGTGAATGGCCCATATGGGGATCAAACTCATAACCCTGGCATTATTAGCACCATGCTCTAACCAGCTGAGCTAACTGAAGCTGCAGGCTCCCCTATTTGAGAACAGACATAAAGTATTTATAAAATTTACAAGAAAGTGATTGCATTACTGGTTGTTTTCATGGACACTTCCAACTTATGTGCTTTTTCTAGAGCTCCTGGCTGCTCTTTGTACCTTCACAAGTGCCAAAAAGCTTTAGTTAAACGTACAGCTGGAAACTCCGTAGAACTTTTACCAGATTTTGCAGGATTTGGCTCGCCGTTAAATGTGTGGGGTCTTGGAGCTGCTGCTGGATTCATTCAGACTTCTTCTAGTATCTGAGACTGCCAAGAGAGGTGACAAGTTCTTTCCTCCCCTGGTAGTTTCTTTAGGGCTGTTTTCCCTCTAGCAGCTGCTTTGAGACCTCTAATTCATTTCTATGCTGACCATCAATTCTGTGTCTGCCTGTTAGGGGCTAAATGCTAGTATTACTGAAACTATAGAAGGGAAGGCACTAGAAATATAAGGAATTCATTTCTTTGAATTAAGGATGAGGAAAAAGGAAACGGTAGATCTATTTGCCGGTCTACAGCAGTTGATAGTTTCACAAAGGAGCCAAAAACCTTACATCTTTCTGAAAAAATCAAACTTCTGAAATGAGTTAAGAATGCTGGTGGGGAGGTAAGGTGGAGGGGCTAATGTGACAAGGTGAAACCTTATTTTGTCAGAAGCTCTCAGCTGTAGTGCATGGGTCTTTTATGTAGAAACAATGACTTTATAATCTGAAAACACTTGTTTGTATTGTGCTGTGGATGAAAAGTTGTCAGTCTGACTACTATTTCTTGAACTAGATGATTTGTTTGAGACTGCTGACCACTTGCAGATTAAATAGATAAAATCTGACAGACAAGCCACTCCTTGATATGTGACACTAGAAATAATAATCATGATCTGTGTTAAATGTAACTGAGAATGTTGTCCTCAAAGGAAAAAGTCTTAACACTTACAGGCTTCCCTGTCAGTTTACACGTGCTGTGATGATTTTTCAGAGAGGTCAGGTCCTGCAGGATGCTTTAGTTGAGAGGCAAGCAGCCACACTGAGGAAAACTTCTGATGATGCAGGGATGGTATAACTACTGGGCTTTATTTTTGGACTTTCTGGTAGTGAACCTGAATCTGAAGGATGCAGAAAGCACCTTGGATTTCCACAGAGCTAGTTGTGATCCAGTTCTGTTGCTCCTGAGCTGACTCCCTGTGGATCTGCCTTCTGCATGTCACTCTCCAGGGTTTCTGTGGCTTATTTCTGCAGCAGAGGAGTGCTGTCTAAATGTAGTGGAGGCTGTTGTGGGTATTGCCTGACTCCTGACTTAATGAGCCCTTCCAAGTGGGGCTGGGGAGCAGAGAGCAGAAACAATAATTAGCTCTAGTGGTACCAGCAGACAGCCATGGAGGCCAGAGCTAATAATAAGCCTGCCTGGATCTCTGTTCCTCGTGCTGAGCACCACAGGTGTGGTGTCCTTGTGCCTCGCCCTCCCATCCCTCTGCAGCCATTTACCTCAGTCACCATGGCCAGCCCTTGTAGGAGTCCTCTGCTGTTAGTCACTGTCACTAGTCATGCCTCTTCCTCTTTTGCCTAAAGCTCTGAATCACTGGTGAGTGTGGTGCATCCACATATCCCAACAGATGTTCCTGGTGTAAGGCTCCTGGCTGCCACCTGGCTGGCTCCTGGAGGAGCTGGCAATATTTCTGCGTGGGTCTCCCATTTTTTTTGTTATCCAGCATCACCACGGGCCCTTGTATCTTTAGGAAGGGTTCTCTGCTGTTTGAAATAGCGTTTGTCACTCCTATGTTCTTGTGGCAGACTCGGGAAAAAAATCGTGAAAAGGTGTTTGTTTCTCCCTTGTTTTAGGACATTCGAGGGCTGTGCAGGCAGCTAGTTAACTTTGGTCATATTTATTAGTACAATCTTAGGAATGCTTAGATAGTGATGTGGTGCTCAAACCTGTTTAGAGTTGAGTTCCTGATTGCAAGGGCTTCTTGCCACTGAATGCAGTGTTCGGATGGCAGAGATTGCACGTATTGTCCATCTGAGTGCTTTTGGGAGGGGTGTGATATTTCACTGCCATGCCTTACCCGAGCTTTGTTTGGAGCTGTTTTTAATGTTGAGTGAGTCCTCAGACTCGGGAGATAAGCAGTAATCTCTGATGAGGAATGTGCATACCTTTAATGTCTGATTTTGGAGACAACACATGATTTTAAGCTGCTGTGAAGGTATGCACTTGGTTTAAGAACAAATGTCCTTTGCTCAGGAGTTGATAAGCAGTATCTTGTTAAGATTTGGTAAATGGATGGCTGTCATATACTCAGTCTAAATTAGTTGCAAATCAACTGGTAAGTTTTTACATATCAAGAACTGGTTTAAAAGTTTGTAAAAAATGATGCTTAAGAACTAGGCCAACATATTCTGTTATGAAACCAAGGGTGTGTATTTTTTTTATACAAGAGGAATTCAGTGTTATATCTCTAATACGTGTTTAACTTGCATTGAGCAAAGCATGTGACATATGGTCCTGCTCTCAAAAGACTATGGAAAAAACCTCTTTCCCTTTAATATGGGTTGGATTAAGATTCTGAGAGGCTGCCTGCTGTTGTCCTGTGGACAGGGTTTTCATGTGTCAGTGTGTTTGGTTTCTCAATTCCGCAGCACTTGCTGTTGGACCTTTGGAGGCTGCACCACCTGCTGACTTGTAAATGTCCGGCTTTGTTGGGGCTTCTGGGGAGAGAAACGAGTATAACATATGGAGGGACGTTTTTGAACTTCGGTTAAAAAAAAAAAAATCAGCTGTGCCATGACAGCCATATATCTCGCTAGCAGTTTGTCAAAATTAAGCTCTAGTTCAGTAGATGGTTTGTAGACCCAGCCTAGAGCAGTCACTGCTCTTGTGATGCCTTGTGTTCTTAACAAGGAAGTCCCTGGTCACAAAAAAATAACTGGCAGTATTTGTCTCTTTATGGTTGTTAGAGTTATTGAAAAACACGTGCAGAGCCAGCCAAGTCAGGGGACAGAGTATGTGGCAGATCAGTTTAAATTCACGGCTTCCAGCCTTTTCAGAATCTCCTCTGTGTGATAGTGAGTGAAAATCATGTCTGAGTGACCACCTCTGTAATCTGTGGTACAAATACAGTGTCTAAGGCATGGATTGGCTATTTGACAAACAGTATAGGTGTTAGGTCTTGGTGAGCTGGCTGATGCATGGAAGTGGATTTGGATCTAATGGATGCCTTCAGCAGGTGTGATGAGATGAAAAGGATTTCAAAGAGCTGAGAAAGAGCTATCTAGAGCTGCTAATGGGGGGATATTTGAGAAGGGTGGTTCCAGATTCTCTCCTATGGTTTAACAGTACAGCCAAACCAGCTGAATGGGTTGTTCCCTCCGGAAGGGATTTTTTTAGGGGCTGGCAGAGTGAAGTTTCACTGTGTGACTTCTCTTGTGTTCTTTAAACTTCCGTCTGGTTCCTGATGGCTTTCCCTTGTGGGTGCTGTGCCAGGTAAGACTGAACCGAGACACTCAAGTCCTTCCCTCTAAGGGCACTGATGTGTTACCTAGGCTGCAGCTGCTCTGTGTCGCTTAGCAGGCAGAGGCGGAGCAGACGGGCTGGACCCAGCTCATCCGCCTGCTTTGCCACCCAGCCAGGGTGGTCCCGTCCCACCTGCCCTGGCGCTGGTGCAGTGTCGTGTGGTGTGGGCTGCCTGTGGGTGCCTGCGTACTTCTGCTTGTTGGACTTGGACCATTGAAGGGTCACAGCATAAGCCCGAGACAGAGAGGAGGCAGCTGTGCCAAGCGGGGTTTGCTCACTGAGGTTTCAGACGCTCTCCCAGTGCCCAAGAGAGCATCTTAATCTCGAAAGCGGTGGTCACATCCTTCCAGAGCGGGCATTACTCCTCTGTGTGAAGGAGTCAAACTAAAGTTCTAAAGTACTTTCCACAGAATGATCATCAAGCCTGAATTTGTGAAAGTCCAACCCACTCAGCAATGGAAGGGCACTAGCTTACGTTTTCCATCTGGTTTTATGGTACTCCAAGCTTCATTTACGTTGCAGGGTCATGCTTCACCACCACCGTGATCCTATCTACAGAAGCTTGACCTCTGTGGATGTTTGCCCATTTGAAGTGCAGATTTTTTAGGTGATTGGTGTTCTGCTCTAAGAATGAAAATGTGTGCTGAAGTCACATCAGAGCAGTGCCCACAGTAAGCCCATCTGAAATATGGAAATTGATTCAACCCTGAGTAATACTTAAAAAAACAAACCTGAAATTTACGTCCCTCTCAGAATTCTACCATTGCTTATAGGAAGAGAAAAAAACCCCAAAAACTCAAAAAAATCCCAAAAGCTAATAATTTGGAGTTATTAAATGCAGTCTCTGTTTCAGAAAATACCTGAGCTAAGAAATAAATGCAGGCTTGATGATTATTCTGTGGAAAGTACTTTAGGACTTCAGTTAGTTGTCTGTTTGCCTCCTTTACACAGAGGAGTAATGCCAGCTCCGGAAGGATGTGACCACCAGTAGCTTTTGAGATTAATTTTTGGGTGAAGAATGATTTGACATGCAAATATGTACTTCAGTACGATCATTTGCCTGATAGCCTAGGAATTATTTTCATGTGACCTACTATTGGTGCTTCAAGTAAGATTTATATCTCTTGTAAGCAATGCTCTGAAATATGCCGGAAATATATCTGCTAACAAAAAAAAAAGAGAACATGACTCTTGGCTATCTTGTGTGTTTAACTTCTGGGAAAATTCTGTCTAAATGAATTTTAATGCTTTCTTTAAAAACATGAATATAAAGAATGTATATTGGGATATAAACTTCTGAAATTAGTTGTGGTGTAATATTTTCTCCCTCTTCCTTACGATTTTATTGGATCTGCTTTTTTTTTGTTTTTTTATAATTCATAAATATGAAGAAACTGAGCATCATTATTTCTCATTAAAAAACTCCAAACTCTCAAAAGCAAAAAGAAATAGTGAAATTTTACTTCAGCAAATACCGCTGTTGCCTTTGTGGTTGGAAAGGGGAACTTTATTTTTGTTTTGTTTGTTTAGTGTTTTTGCTTTGGTTGGTTGTAAGCCAGCAATATAAAATGATTGTGAGCCAGCCACAGAAAACAAGTCACTGTATTTTGTGTTGATTATAGTACTACTGAGATATTTTCGTAGTAAGTTCTGGCAGAGCACAGTTGTCAACGCGTGCGGGTTCCTTTTGTTTCTGGATGTGAGTTGCCGTGGTAATAAGCCAGGAGCTGCAGCCAGGAGCTCCTCATTGCTTAAGCCCACCTCAGTGGTGAGGGTTTGTGAAAAGTAACCTCTGGAGCAGTGGTCAGGGTCTCCCCTGGCACCATGGGCTCCTAGAAAACTCCAGTTTACAGAGTGGAGGTGGTGCTGATGATCTGGGTAGTTCTGAAAGGAGTGTATTGCTGGCTGGGTTGGGATTGAATTGTGCTTGGGAACTGATTTTCCTTGATGAAGGTGGAGCTTGTGTTTCTGGGTAGTTTTGAGATTTGTTTGTTTTTGGTTGGCAAGGGAGAAAATGCACAAACCAGAGGGTGGAGTGTGATGACATTCAGCACTCAGGACAGTGCTGAAACCCCCATTTCATTGCTGGGCTGCTTCTTCCCAACAGCACAAGAAGGTTTGTTCCAAGGTCTTGTTTTAAAAGCAAGGTATAATGCAGTTATGTATGAGAAGTTGGATAAATGTGAGCAGTTGGGACAGTTATAGCTTGAGGTAAAGCTTTGGCTTTAGCTTTCAGACTGTTACAGCAGACAGATGATCGCAGGTGTGTGCAGAGGTAGCTTACAGGGTTACTCCATCAGTTCAGACACATTCCTGCCTTATCCTGGTACTGAATTTATAGTTTGTTCACAATGGAAAGCTTAAAAGTATTCACAGGAACAATCAACCACATATCAGCTGATGAAAGGCACCTCTTCTATGTCACTGTGACATTTTTGTTCATGATTTGGAATACCTGCCCCATTTAACACGTCTGGTCCACCATGTGTTCATCCACCATGAATACCAGTATGCTATGAAGTATACATTGTTGGGATTTTTGTAATGATTGCAACACTTTTAATGGTGCATTTGAAGAAGGAATACTGTGTAGCTCTGGCTATGATGTTGAAGTACCAGGAACTAGGCTTTACACAGACTTAATTTTTTTCAGAAGATAGATTACCCTTGCCCACTATAAGGGATTTTGTGTGATGGCTTTGTCCAGGTCAAGTTTGTAGTGGTGTGCTTGCTTCATGGCAAGTTGTTTGACTGGCTTAGTTATTCCTAGGTTGTATGAACTATCGTCCTGGTGAGTAACCTGGTATCATGGACATTGACCTGCCTGCTTTGAAACCTGTAGATTAATTAAGCACTCTTGAAAAGCCCCCCAAACACACCACTAAAAGTGTCTGAGAACTGTCATATCTTAATCTTGCTCTCACAGCTCTTGGGGAGCTAACCACAAAAGCTGACTTCCACGGTGATGGAAAAATTCAGTATTGTGATACCAAAATCACAGCTAACTACTGACCCTCTTTTTGGAATGCAACCTTAGTTGATACACCACGGTCTTCTTTTCCTGGCCACCTTAGTTGTTCTTTGTGATGTTGATCTCTAGGCTGATGTCCTTTAAAGTGCTTCTGCCATCACAACTTGGTGCCAACTAGGAGTTACTTTTAGACTATTAAGGACATTTGTGTATCTCTTCATTTTTCCCTTTTCAGTTCCTGATTTTTTTTTAAATAATTCTTTTTTTAATTGAAAACTGCCAATCATTATACTACTGTATATTTGAATAAACTTACATAAAATTGATCTCTGAAACAAGTAGTTTAAAAATAAGCACCACCATGTTTAGTAGCTGATCTATTTGTTAGTGCAACATTGATTTTTGTTTAATAGGATACTGAGTGTTATTCATAGCTGATGAAAAACATGGGATAAATAACCCTATCTCAAAACAATTTGAAACTCTCCTTAGCATTAAAAAAACCCTTCTGCAACAAAAGATGTGAATATTTGTGTAATGAATGTGAAAATGGATTTAACAGCCTTAATACAAACCTCCAACTACTGGCAATAAATATTGAAAATATGCAAAAAGGCAACTACATATATTTTTAATGGTGAATAACTGAAGTGCCTTTTATAATTATGAACTATGCTGTCAGTAGGAATAATCTTTTGTGGTAGAACTGTTTTTCTTACATTTGGATATATGATCAACCTTGGGATTTCTGACTACAGAACTTGGGCTTTTGTGTTAAGCATTTAATTGTCTGACTTCTGAGAGTCCGGAAAGCAGAAAAGAAATTCACTGCACTACCCTGTAATTTCCTATGCTCATTAGTTTGCTCATGGACTTCTATGGCATGGCAGGCTTTAATTTCCCGTCTACTCTTTCCATGTTCATCCCTCCATCATATGGGTTGATTATAATAATGAATGTAATTTTTTTTTTTTTTTCTTCTGTAGGAAGCTTTATGACCAGCAGGCTATGAGGATATGTTGGATCTTGAGACAGTGTTAAAAATCTCTTACTGTGGGTGTGCCGTTGAACCTTCCAACTCATTTTTGTACAATTCCAATTAGAAAATAATCTAAAATGCAGAAATGAGCATGTAACAAAATTGTCTTTTGAGAGAAGCTCTTTGGAAAGAAAATAATTCACAAAAGAAATAAAGTATCTTTGAAAGACAGGAAAGCTGATTTCAGTACCCCGCTGTAACATCATATTTCTCTGCAGTTATTTTACTGTGATCCTATGGTGTTTCTCCAGCATCTAACATTGAAGCAGTAATTCAGCTAAGTCTTTGGAAAAGCATATTTCTGTTCTGTACTGGGACTACTCCCAGTAAAACGGGATTTCTCCTTTTTCTTTATGGGGTTTTGGAGTTACTCCTGATTAGCTTCGTGCATGGGTGCTTCAGTTCCAGATTAAAATCGCCTGTTCCTCCTGTTTCTAATCCAGTTTAAGAATTCCACCCGTAACCCAGAACAAATATCCCCACTCTCCACATGATGGAGTTAAAAATAACAATTTTTTGCGTGTCAACAACTCTTAACAAGATCAATACGGTATCTCTTTTCCATTGCCTAGAGGAAGTAAAGGCATGGGTTGGCTGGATGGTCTGTAAGCTCCATTCTGGTGAAGGCTGATTCCCAGGCTTAGTTGTGCCTGGTTGCAGTGGAGTGATGTTTTGTCATGAATTTCCCAGAATATAATGCATGTTAATTGCAATAAATGCATACAGGTTAAGATGGTAAGATTTTTAGAACTTTCAGGTAAATTTACAAAACTTATGTTCTTCCTTAAAACATGGCCCTTGGAATTTCATTCATGTAAGTACCAATGAGGGCCATTAAACATATGTAATTTCACTTAAATATTTAATTTCTTCTCAAATAGCTGCCAATTCAGCATCAGTAAATTATTTCCAATAACTTAGGTTTTAGTTTATTTTAAGCCATAGATCTTTATGTACAGCAGTAAGAATGGCTTGCAGAGAAATGTTGTAGCTTACAGTAAAGTTAAAAAGAAAAATTTATCTTAGATTGGTAGTATAATAGGTTGGATACTGGCAGGCTTCCCATGTGGCAGCACCTCCACCTGAATTTGAAGGTCCTGGTGTAAGAAAAAGAATGTTAAAAATTTGCAGACAAATACTTCTTTTTAATCTCTTTATGGCTCAGTGATAAGTGTGTACATACCTGGGCATGCTCCTGCACAGCAATTACGAGTGTGTTCAGGTTTTTTTCCAGTGCTGGCACGCTGGATGAAAGAAGATGAAGATGAAATCTTCACATCTGCCAGGTACACATGAAGATGTGTACATATGTACATTGCAGTGGTTTTGGTATCAGAAATACTGGATTTTTCTGTCACCGTGGAAGTCAATTTTTGTGGTTTGCTCCAGTATTTTGCAGGTCAGTATTTGCAAGATGTGAGCTGCTCACCCTTAGGTGGGTGTTTAGTCCCCCTCAGGTCTTGCCTGCAGAGGGAGGTTTGGCTGGGGTAGCTGATGTGCTCCCCCACCACCTGCCCTGCCTGCGCACCTTGCTGTCTCTGAAGGCAGTGACTCGTGTCATCTCCTGAGCTGCTCTCGGTGAGAGCTTGGCATTTTAGTGTGAGCCAGATGTGAACAAACCTACACGGGAGTGGCAACAGCTCTTTGTGCACAGGGAAGTTTTCGTGTAAGCCAGGTGGGATTGATGTTTCTGTAGTCCAGTCGCTTTCTTTCAGTGATGCTGGCACTGCTTTGGCCTTGGTGAGCCAGTACAGGCAGCCAGACAGGCCAGTGCTAAATCAATAGTAGAGGGAAAAAAAAAAAGGAACGTAAGTGCTTGGTATAGCTACCTTAGTGGCTGAGAGTCATATGATTTCACGTGCTGGGTGTGTGAAGGAAAGGGAAGAAGACAGGATCCTACAGCTACAACGAAAGAGGTGCCGGGCTTCAGCAACCTGGGTTTGGATTGTGGCTTCATTGCTCAATAAGAAGAAACTTGGCATTGCTGCTCTTGTTAGTACATGACAATTTGGGGAGGTCCCAGTCTGAGTTAAAATAACTGTTCAGTCAGCCATATGGAAATACCTCTCTTCCTGCCAGTAGCTTCATGGTCTGTTGAAACCCATCAAAGACTTTGAGGTCCCACCTCCTCCAGGCTGCAGGAGGGTTGCCTCCATGAGCTCGACACTGGAGCTCATGGGGCTCATGTTGCCAAGAGAACAGCTCGAAGTTGGGTCCCTGCGAGCAGGTGCTCACCCTGGGGCTGGACAGGTGGCAGGAATCAGCATGGAGGTACCAGGTACAGCAGTGAGACTTGGGCTTGGGGTGTGGTCTGGAGTGGCCACATGTGATGGGGAGCAAGTGCACCCCCTCCCTTTGGAGCCTGGTTCTCCTGGTGGTTGGCTGAGTGTGAACTAAAGATAAGTTATTCTTAAGAGATCAGCCTTTCAAAATACATTGTACTCCCAGCAAGCAGATCTTTTTGAGCCTCGGGTGAGTATTAGGTGCTTTGAAAAGTTACTTTTTCTATATCCTTCAAGACCGTGAATCAAGGAGTTAGCTTGTTTTTTATTTTTGCCTTTTGATTTGAAAGAAACCAAACTATTGTAAGATGAAAGCTGTTCTCTGCTTGTTTGCCACATCACAGAAATGAGTGAATTTCTTACTTGGAGAGCAATGAATTTCTCAGGATTTTGCTTAACTGTGGCAAGGATGAATAGTTGAGTTTGGCCTGTAGTTTCACACCTTAATGCAAACCAGGACTGAAACCAGTGTAAGCTTGCAATTTTTAGAGAGGTTTAAGTTTTTCAGTCCAAAATAGCAAATTTTCACATCTCTATCATCTTGATAAAATTAAAACATCTTCATTAAGCTAGTATGGGTTTGGGTTTCTCTGGTTTGTGTAACTGGCAAATATGTTTGAAGCACAAATCAAATGGATAGGAAGTCTGTGCATAAACGTAGATTTTTATTAGAATGGAGAGCAGAGGTAAGGTTGCAGACCAATATGTTTCCGCAGATCTAATTAAAGTTGAGCTGTGTTAAAACTTGAGTGTCTCTGTTTTGTTTCAAAGTACAGTCAGAACTTTAAAGTGATCCATCTGACACCACTGAAACAAGTAAATTAAGAAATAACACTGAATTAAACAAGTTTTGTGCTGCTTCCCACACAGCAACCCAAGCATATGACTTTGGCTGCAGTACAGATTTAAGTGTAGATTAGATTTCAGTCTTTTAGCTTTCATTTAAATAAAAACATGCTTTAAAAGCTACCATCATTTGTGCTTTGCATTTAATTTTTGTGTTTGGAGTTTCCATTGAGATGTTTTTTCAAGCTGTTGCCACAACCTTTGTGTGTAGCAAGATCAGTTGAGCCTTTGCATGGCTTTTGGCTTTTTTTTAAATTCCGCCGGCTGGATAAAACTCGAAAGCAGAATGCTGGTAGTTCCTGTGCGCCTTTGGGTAAGTAGCAAAATATTTAACCAGTTGTAGTGGCGATGATTAGCGTTGCTCTTGTGGCGTGTTCAAACTCTTACAGAGTAACATTCGAAGCAATGAAGGGAGAAACTGGAGAGAATGACGTTCTCTGCAGTTTCGGTGGCTCGGTCTGCCCTCCGGTGGTTATTTGGGTACACGCCTTGTAAAAACAGCATCCAAGGAAGCGTCAGTGCTGTTGTCACTTGCCTACTTCGCATATCCTGTGCATTAGCTGGAGGCAGCTTTCAGGGACACTGCGAGCTGGCAGAAATGTTTGTGTAAGTCACAGTGGGCTTAAATTTAGCTGCTGCTTTAAGGATTTTGCTTAACTAGTCGGCATAAATTGTGTAGGGATGTCATGCCCTTTAAAGACAAGGTTCTTTTCCTGAGAAATTTAGAAGTTGAGCTTTTGTCAAGTGTCTTGAATATCAAAATCAAAAACTTCCATAGTTGACATGCCTAAGTTTATATGTGTGTGTTATTTTTGTGAAATGATTTTCATTTCAAGCACTTGGAACCTGCTTAGGATATTGCAATACTTGGCACAGATATTGCCAAAAGACTCTTGCATTCTGTCAATTCACTTTGAATTAAGAAGTTGAAACAGCTATTTGTGTTCGATAATGAGTATTTTTGCCAAGCAAGCGCAGTGCAATTTTTCCTGAGATAAACGGAAAACTGATGTGACCTAACATCAATAACTTGACATTCTGTTTTAATTTTTTCTTGTTAATTGCCTTCCTCCTCTTTAATGCTGCAGGCTAACTGGAGGTGTGCAGGGCCTACTGACCACGTATGAGTATATATTTGCTCTCTTGACTCTACTGTAGTTTTTTGTGCATTGCAGTATTATGGAGAACTGATTGGAAGGGGTGTTGCTTTTTTTTTTTACCTCAATTTCAATGCCAAACTTTTGGTGCTAGAGGGAGCTGTTCCCTGCCAGACGCCTCTGGGAAGATACTGCTTAAGGAATGGGCAGCGTCTCACCTTGGCACTTGTCAGAAACATCCAGTGCACGGCAGCTGAGATGTTAGAATGTTTTCTTGCTGCCCTTTTTTTTTTGCCCTCCAAATAGAGAGAAAAACTCCTCACCTTAGTTGTCTCAGGGACGAGGTATCTTTAGGCAGCAACCATGATGGAAGCATAAGTAAAGATTTCATTAACTGTGTTTTTTCATCATCTCTCCCTTTTATTAGAGTTCTTTAGATTATTTTTTTAAAATCTTTTTTATATTTTTTTTTTTTTTAAAGTTGGGGACCTCCACCATCTGCAGTTTCTCATCTGGGGACCTATGGGGTGTTGTATTTGCAAATATTTGACAAGTATGCTTGTATTTTGAAAGGGAATTACTTACTTTACGGAAAAGAGTTCACTAAACATACCTTGGTGCTTGTGAAATTGAACAGAATCACTTAAAGCTGGGCTGGATGAGGCTTTGAACCACCTTATCTAGTGAAAGGACACCCTGCTCATGGCAGGGGCGTTGGAATTATGGTCTTTAACATCCCTTTTAACCCACACTGTTCTACGGTTCTATGACTCCCTTCCTTGATTTAATGCAATCCCCCTGCACTGAGTCACTTCAGCTGTATTTCTCTCAGAACACAGCCAGTGTTCATCACTCCTTTGTACACTTGTAGGGTTGGTCACTTGGTTTGTGTCACCCATCGGTTTTGGAAACCCCATGCCCATGAGTCCCCTCCTGGGTCTGTAAGCTAGCATCCTTAATGGTTCTCTATTCTTCTGTGAACACTTTACAGCAGATAGTCTCTGCCACTCCAGAGAAACCTCCGTGAGAGATGGTAGCGGAAGGTTACTCCCCTTTTTTCTCTGCTTGTTGTTAGAGAGACTTGCTGGAAATGAGTTAAAGCCACACTCTCTGGGCAGGCTCTTTTCCCTGTAAAACGCTGCGTGAGCATCCAATCCTCAGTGGTCCCCTCCCAGCTTCCCATGGCAGCTGTTAGTTTGTGCCGCGGAGTCCGGCACGTCTGGATGAGCAGCAGCGGTGCCACGGGACTGTCTGGCTTGCATCTTACCCTGCCGCCAGCACAGGGCTCCCGGGAGCCTCTGCTCCCTCCAGCCTGTCTGGAGAGCGAGCAGGTCACTGACTACAGCAGACGTGTCTTTTCATACACTTATGTTTGCATGAAAAGTAAGTAAAGAGGTGACCCACTACTACTGTACTTTCTCTTCAGAACCTTGTATGTGCAGAGTCCCTCCATCCCAATACACGCATAATTACTTTTGTCTTTTATGTGCCCTCTGCTCTTCACAGGACCAAAGCCTCTAGAGGACAAGGGAGCAGAAGGGCCAAAATTGAAGTGGAATTGCAGCACTTTGGCTTGTGTGTTTCTTCTGCTTTTTCGAACTGAACATTTGCCTTTTCCACTGTGACAAAAAGACATTCTTTTTGTTACAGGATGAGAGACATCTATTTAGTCTTAGCCACTGAGTGTAACTCCTGGTATCTTTTCTGATCTGTACCATGGTTTTAACAAGTACAGCATTTTTCTGCACTTAATGGATTTAATGGAATTTTCTTTTTCTTTCTTAAATTCAAGTTCTCTATGCAATGTCAATTCTTTGTCTTTGCCCAAAGAACAGTCTTTCATCATGTCTGAAAACAATTATTTCTGTACTTTTCAGGCAGTTTTAAATTCACAAATATTTCCTAATGATCAAATATTTCATAAATTTCTAGCTTTGATATATTCCATTACTTGAAAAACATCTTCTCACAGTTAGTTACAAGAGTTGTGTTGGTGTTAGTTTATTCTCAACTTTCAGCCTCAGCTAGTGGTTGCGGACTGTTGCTCTGATTTTTAAAGAATTATGGATCATACTTTGTCTCCCAACTAGCAAGTTTTAAAATAAGAAAAAGGATGATGAAACAGCGTGAAGTCCATGAGCTAAAGTTAAATTACTCTAAACAGAGGTTGTTGGCTTCACTGAAGCTTTCTTTTAAATGCTGTGGTTATTTTAAGTATACTTTGAGCAAAGCCTCTAGCCTGGCATTAGTGCTTCCACAGTTGCATTTTAGGATGTTTTAGTCTTGGATGTTGTTTTCATATCTTTATTAATGTTTTGTCAGCTGGATATTGGAGGTCCACAGTGGTTGAATGTAAAACTTCACCATATTATAACTAGGATCATGTTTGGTTTTTCTTATTATCTCATGCCAATAATTTTCTATTAATGCCAGCTTTTTTTTCTCATTTAAGATTGTGGATTATCTTCTGTTTGAAAAGGATACAATTTTAGAAATATTTCTGTACAGTGGGGTTTTTCATTAGTCTGTGTTGTACTTTTTTTCTTTTGCCCTGAACATGAAAAGACTGATTTCTTATGACCTTGCTTTACAAAGTAAATGAAAGTTTTAGGGATGTTGGCTTTGGAAAGCAGGACTGTGATAGCTGCAAAATAGCTCACTGTAATTCTGGATTAGGATTGTTTCCTAGACGTAGAGTAATGACAGCAAAAGCAGAAAGCTTTCTGTATTTGACGTGGACATGCTATCATTCTTCCTTGTATGAGGTTCCAGATTATAATCAAAGGTGTTCCTGCAGTTTGCCTTTAACTTCCTGGAAGTGTCCCTACTAGCCCTGTTAAGAGAGCTTTGGATGCTTTTAAAAGCAGTATTTTTACAGCTTGTACCAAACTGAGAATACTAAAAATGTTTTCCTTATTTTTGTAGGACTTGGAGATTGTGTATTCATATCTACATGGAATGGAAGCATTGTCTAATCTGAGAGAGCATCAGCTAAGGTATGATATTTTGTTATTAAAAACCATATATGTTAATGCACTAACAAGGCAAAGGAACAGTAATTTTGGTAACCATATACTACTCTCGTGTACCCTACCTCAAACTGCCTATCACTGCATTCTTTTCTTCCCTTCATTATTCTTCTAATGCTTCCTCCTTGTATGTCTGCATAGTGTATCTCTATTTGTTCCTTCCTATTTCTATCTATTATGGATGCATTTGTTTTCTTTTCAAACTTTTGGTCTAGAAATAAATGCTTTACATACAGAGTGCAAGCCCATATATTGATGAAATCACTTATGTGATATGGTAATAATGAGAGCAGAGACTGCTTTTCAGCTTCTGTTTCAGTTATTGCTTGCATTTGTGTGGAAATTTTAGACACTTTATGTACAACACATGCAAATAATACTTAGTAAAGATATTTGATAAATGTCATCCACAGTTTTTATTAAAATGCTTCATGAAGCAAATGAATTCCAGTCAAAACTTTCCTGAGAGCTTCCTATTTTATTTTTATTTTTTTTTTTTTTTGTAAAGACTTGTGTTTGTTTGATTTTTAAGTAATTGTTTCAGTTGTCCTCCCACAAGCATCTTACAGCAGAGGTTTCTAGGGGTGTTTGGGCATTAGTATGAGGCTGGCAGCTACAGAAGGAGGCCAGCACATCATCTTTATACCCTGTGGGTAGAGAGGGTAAATTGCTGCTGTTTTATATCCTGAACTTTGCCAACATTTGCCACATCTGAAGATGCTGAAGCAACTTTGACTTGATTAATGCTAGTTCAGGTTCTAATTTCTGGCCTCTTGCTTCGTCATTCAGTGGGAGTCCACATTCCCAAGCCAATATTCTGTAATTTGGAGAAAATAAAAGGCGGGGTTTTCTTTCTTCCAAAGTGCTTGAGACACATTTTGCAATGTGAATGTTAACTTCAAAGAAGTCTCTGTAATTACTTTTGCTTTGGAAGGATGTCATGGTTACATTCAGTTGAAGTATTTTGTGTTATGTTGCAATATGCAATATTTTAGCACGTGAAGTTTTGCATAGCTGGAGTTGAACTGATGTTCCTTGTTTACAAAGATCAAAGTGTGCACATATGGTTGTGTGGTATGTTGATGTGTGCTTCTTGGCTTCCTGTGCAGCATGAGGTTCTTGCTGAGGAATGCGTGGAACTCGCTCTCCCAGCATAGTGAATTCCTCTAAGAGAGCTTCTGTTTACAGTACCATAGATGGAAAAGGCTGGGCTCCCGGCAGATGTTGGACTGAAGGCTTTTATAGTATTCCTTAGGATACAACTCTTCTTGTGGCAGTGGAATGCTGCAGAAACCTCTGAGATTCATTAAAACCAAATGTGTTAAATGTAGCCTCTAGCTGTGAATAACTTACCATATGGCTTGCTGGTGATGTCATCTGTAATTTATTACATTTGTTAAGGAAGCAGATAAAGATCACGTTTGAGTGATTGAGCAGAAACTGGACACCAGTATCGATCAGAACTAATTCAATTTTTCAAATATTTGAGGAAGTAATCTAGGTCCTGCTACTTGGTCACTGTAATTTCTGACTGTTCCACTGTAACACAAAAATTGAAAAGCTTGGCTGCCTTCTGTAAGAGGCATTTTCTCCCCTATTGCTGTCTTAATAATGGGACCAAAATGCTGTAAAACTCAGTGCCACTGGTGAACTTGTGTGACTTTATCAAGAATGTACTTCCTTCTATCCCAGTTCGGAGGGGAACAAAACTTGCTTGTTAAGGTGATTCTGTTTCCTGTGACTCCTGCTCTTAGGTGGCACATTGCCCAGCATTGTTCCAGGCTAGTAGGGCACAGACTATCCTAGTATCCAAGTTTTTAAATCTTACTCCTAACAATGACTTCTCTTCTGGTATCTTCTCACCAGTGACTTTGTGTCTG
>WAAG01098033.1:0-13172 GCA_013390105.1 Tichodroma muraria
TTAGCTAACTTCAAATATAAGTTTTTATCCAGTTTATTCAGACTGATTTAGGGCTCATTCCTTGAGAAGGTTCCTACTTGCAAAGCTTTCTTTGTGCAAATGAATTTCATGAGCACAGCGAGAAAACAATCTCTTTCTTAGCCAAGTTTGCTTTAACTATAAACACTCTTTTCTCTGAGAAATGGTTGTGTCGCACAGGGAAGAATTCACTTCATCTAATTTTTGGTAATTGAGAGTTAAAAACCTCAGCTTGTCACCTTAGGCTAGTCCCTGGGAAGAAGCTGGTCCTTTGAAGATTGTGTGTGACTTACACATCAATGCAGGGTATTTCACAAACATATTGTAGGCATCTGTAGGGCAACGAATAACATAATGAAACATAGAGCAGCCACGGTGGATCAGCCCAAAAGTACGTGTAGTTCAACATCCTGCCTGTAAAAGTGGCCAAAATCAGATGCCTAAGGAAGAGAACAAGAAAACACAAATGACCCTTGACCTAAGTAATCTTCAAGACTCTAGTTACCAAAGCCTCAATGACTTCCTGACCTTGATGTTTATATGTTTAATAATATGTGTTTAATAAGTTCTTTTATTTTTTTCCCGATGAAATGCACCAGACTCCTGTTGAACTTTTGTAAGCTTTTAGTACACCCAAATCATGTGGAAAGGATTTCAACAGCTTAGCTAGACACTGGAAAAACACTTCAATTTGTTCACTCCTCCTAGTTTAATGTATTAACCTTGAGTTCTGGTATTGGAAGGGAAGGTGATTGGTCCTGATACAGATTCTTTATGTTTTCATAGTTTCACAGATCTCTATCATATTGCACATGAATTTGTTCTGCTAAATCTCCAACCTCTGAAAATGAAAATTACTGTACTAACATATATGCTAAGCTTGAATCATTCTTGTTAGCAGGATTTGTGAACTCAGATGCACTAACTCTCCAGAATGTCTAAAACAAGCTCTCAGATAATCGCAAATACCTAGCAAAAATATAGTCCCGGACTCTGGAAGAGAATTAAGAATGAGAATTAGATAAAGTAGAAACAAACCTTCCTTCTTTGAAGGAAGGATTTAAATTTCTTTTTTACATTGAAGTATTGTTAATATATGCAAACAGCTTCCTCTACTGAGATATAGGAGTTGGGTCACATTCTCATAAATCTGTAAAATTCAAGACAAGAGCATAATTTCTTAGTTGTCAATATTTTAATGGTCTCTTTCTGATAATTTGATCATAAGAGGACACATGATTGAAAAGACTGAACATTAGAAATGTCCTGCCTATGTGAAACTTCTCAGCGAGACAAAGCCAGCATACTCGTGATTACTACACCCATTGTAAAAGATGCCTCAAGTGAGGCCTAGGAGACTGAAGGCTTGCTGATGGAAGGAAAATGTGACTGCTTTTGCTGCCAGTAGTAGCAGTTGATGTGGCATATGCTCTTATACCATGCAACGTGATCAGAAAAAAGCACAGAGGGCTGCATTTGCACCCTTGGCAGATGTCACTATTTTCAACTGCCAGAACAACTTTTGGCAATCCAAGTGTAAATTAGATTCGCCTTGGAGTTGCTGTAATTCAGGCCAACCCCACCACCAGCCAGAGTGCAAATACAACAAAACACAAAGGTGGCCTAAAACCACACTTGTTCTCATTCATTTGTAATGTCTGTATCTCAGCTTGAGTTAAAAATCAAGCCCACAGCCTGTGGAGAAGGGGAGAGAAATGTATTCACTACCCAAAGATCCAGCCTGCTCTTTTCAAATCCCAAAACCGAGGCTGTTCTTTGCCAGTGAACACCTTTCCTGTCCATTCTGCATGCTCATTAGCTATCATAACAATAATTAATTAGGATAAGAATAGGACATATAAAACATTGTGAAGCTGAAAACTAATTTTTCCAAGAATCATGGCCCTTCTTAAGACATGGGAATGCAGTAGTTCTGGTCATTCATGGCTGCTTTAACATACATCTGGGAGAACAAGGCTTTCCTAGAAAATCTATCACAAAAAAACCTTAACAAGCCACTCTTCTTTCACTCAGTGAGAGGAGTGAGATGTTTGATTCCACTGAGACACAAATATCTCATGTGGAGCGCAGACAACCTGAGAAGTTTTATGGTTATTTTGCTCTCACTTATCACAATGAGCCTTATGAGTCTTATTCTATAGAGGCACTTGGAGATAATTTTGCAAGTTTTCACATTTCGTCAACATGGAAAAAGCCAAATAAAATATGCCTGTTTCAGGTAATAGTCTTAAATTAGAGGAGTCATAACAGGCTCTAAGAAGCAGTGTGAATTGAGTTCTTCATTCAAGTAAAACAGCTACAGGCTGACCTGATTCACAACAGATCCTGGTTTCTTACAGCAGAGGAATATGTAATTATAAAAAAAAACCTGGAAGTAGCAAGGATTAAATTACGTTGCCAGGGCAGCTTGTTTCTAAAGAGCTTATTACAGGCATTAACCACAAACCTGTGATTTTTCTTTTTTCACATGAATTGATGTCATAATGAGGTTTAAATGGAGACTCAGTGTCTACTTTGCCTCCCAAAGGAGAGGGTTTCCCCCTCTAGCCTGGGCACAGTGCCTCCTTCTGCTGTGCTACTTAATGCAAATGTAAACAAAAAGGAGAGTCAAACCATGAGAGCTGAATTCATTTCCAACTGGCTGTCATAGGTTTTCACTTTGGTCTCCTCATGGTTCACAAGGGTCCCTTTCAAGTCTGGTTTATACAGAAGATGCTTATATGATAAAAGGGTCGAACCTAAAGCAGAAATACGGTACTGATTTTGAGGTGGAAACAAATCTGCTTATAGAAGTAATCCATGTGGAACATTGATTGTAGAAATCTTTAACACTTCAGTTATTGGAGCAGCTGAGAATAAAGCAGGAAATCTCAAATGAACAGCTATTTTTTCTACCAGCCCTGAAAACTAATGTTTTAGTATAAATCTACCCTTTCCAACACATATTGCATCCCCTCAGGGCTAGCTCCTGTGTAGGCAGATTAAGTGGTTGCCTATGGCAGCAAAATGTTAGGCATGGCAAAATGCTTAGAGACTGCTTATTGTGTGACCGTAAGCTGGGTGAAGCAGACATTTTCCAGTGTTTTGAGGGCTACAAAAACCTTTCAGACACCACCAGTTTCCCCAGTTCTTCCATATAAAAGTCAGCAATGAAAATATTTTCGGTTTCACTTTAAGGAAATCAGTTTGGTAAATTACAAACTCAGTGGCAGAGAATAGGTAAAGCCTGCACCTTTTAATAAATAGATAAGAAGAATATAGAGAAACCTGATGCTGTAGCATACTAATTAGTGTGTTTTGTACGCTAACCTTCAACAGAGTCAGAACTATGTCATTTGTGTGTCAATATATTGAGAGCAAATATATACAAATATATACAGGGTCATCACTTTGAACTTTTAGCCATGGAATATTCAAGCAGCTGCTGGGTATTTGAGAAGGCACTTGCCAGTCTCAAAGTGGAATGAACAAAATTATATGTATGTTCATGCATGCTTAGAATCTGACCACAGAGACTTTTACTCACTACACTTCCTTTAAAATAAAATTGAGTCACTATTAATGACACACATTAAAATACTATCTTAGCAGAGCAAATGTTTAACACAGAGAAAGAACAGCCAAAGATGAGAATGCAGCAACAGGGCAGGAGATGATATGTTATTTCCAGTGCTAAATCTGTTTCTCAGAATACACTCCACCATTCCTCTTTCTTCTTGGTTTATATCTTCCTTCAGAACCAGGTCTGTGTGGTTGTGCTAAATCAGACTAAAACATGAGCCTTCAGCACTGCACCATACTCACCACTCCCTACATAACAGATATTTCTACACTAGTACATCCTATCTATGTTGGCCATAATTTTATTCAGTAATTATTAGGACAGTGGCTGCATCAGGCAGAACATGTCACCAAAAGGGTGCTTCAGCTGTGCCATTTAAGACGTGGGACATTCTTGCTTGACAAATATAAATGCAAGGTGTAACTGACTGCCATGAATCATATATGCAGGTAGTACCATTGCTGAGACTGTAGTTCCTGTCAGTATGTTCATGCCAATTCTCTGTGAATAGCTGACTTGCCATGGCACAGATACTCATGGCAGCACAGGGCTCCATGCAGGGCCACTGCCTGGGTACTCACTCCAGCTGCCTTTGTCACTACTCCAGGAGATCACCCTGGCCAGCCAGCTACACTGAGCTGATGAGTCCAGCACACACTGCAGGGGCTAAACTACAGAAATGCACCCATTCTAGAAGCTATCCACACCTCTGGGAGACAGAGAGTTCCTAAGATCCTTTCTTTCTGGCTAAAGTAATTAAATGCCCTCTGACTTTATAGGGGTCTGGAGGCTGTAAGAAGTCACTGATATAATGGGCCTTAGGCAGGGCTGCCCTGATTGGTCTAGATGCCCTTAGGACAGGAATAAGGCTGCTCTAAGAGAAGACGGGAAGGAAATTCCAAATACCGCCTGCAATAGACAATCTCCTTGGAAAGTGGGTATCATGTGCTGACTTCTTTCAAATTAATATCCAGGCCTCTTGAATTGGTGACTTAAATGACACAGACTGATTGTGTCAACCAAAGGAGTTGAGGGGAAGATTGGTACCGAAGGCATACCTGTGTGTAAAGAGCAAGGAATCAGAACAAAGAGCTTAGGACATGCAAAGGATAGAAAGGCAGACTGGCATTTGTGGGCTGGCTTTCAGCCACAAGTATATTGACCTTTAATATATTTTGCTTCTATATTATAGCATTTTCTACATGACGTTATGAATTCTTATTTCAGATTTCTTTTCTTACTCTAAAAGTGGCAGAAATCTTAAACAATAAAGGTTGAAAAGGGTTAAATAATTCCTACCAATCAAAAATGTACTTTAGCTAAAATTAAAGATTTCAGATACTCTGAATTTATTATTGTAGATATTTGCTAAAAGAAACTGGTAATTTGTGTTTCAACTCACTGTGGTCTGAAATACATTTTTGCTACTGGTTAATTTAATGGACTTAAGGATTCTCTAATTCTGAGGGGGTCCCAGACAGTACTTTTGATCTATACACACTCCTGTGAATGTACCTTCTTGGAAGTAAACAGAACCTTAACTGAATGTCATTAGCCTTCTGTCCATAAAATTATCCACCACACACAGAAATTTCAGCTATAAAAAGTGTTGGGTGAATAGCTTTTTGACCAAATTTTATGCATCAAGTTCAAATTCACAAAATTGATTTATATTTAAGTTATCTCACCCTCTTCTCAGGATCCAGATCACATATGTAAGGCACTTTAATTTCTCTCCTTTTTCTGAATCTGAACTCCCCCCAGGAACAGTTCCTTTGCACTAATTATGCATCTCCTGGGTACACAATTCAAACAAGAGCTACCTTGTACTAACAGGGTTGATTTGCTTGTGCTCACAAAAGCAAGGAGAGTGCTTTTCAGGATGGGAGTAGGGCAGGCAAGTGGGGGATGCTCTAGGTTTTTAATTATTCTTTCAATAATGCTCTGGAGTTGCTGAATGGCTGCAGATTTTTCTCTTCCATTGTAATAATCCTAAAATGCCATTCATTTGGGAAAACAGAAGTTTCATGTCACACATAAATTCTATGAAAGGGTTGTCTTGAAGGATACTGTATTATTTATGGTTGAAAAATATCACTTTTCTCTGTTTTTCCTCTACATTTTTTTTCCTCACCCACAGCATACTGTGATTTTTAGGACTCAGTTCTTACTTTCTACTCATGCATAAACATTTGCAGAACTATGGCCTTCAGTCCTGATCCTGCAAAGGTTCAGTCTGTTCATAAGCTAGTAGATATAAAGTGGCTACTGTCAAGAATATGATTTCAAAATCCTCTAAAGTTCTAGATTAAGGACTGTATTTTATGATTTTTCCAAAGCATCTCTCAGAAGTGCATCAGAGTACTTTAAAGTAATTTTTGCTATAGGATATTTTTTGCATTTATAAAAATGCATTGCCTCTGTACAGTATCCCATCATTCTGTTGTTCTTTTAAACAGTCATTAGATCACTTCAGAGGTGGATGAAAAATTTACTTCTCCTGAATTCTAGTGGGAACACTGAAAAGTATGTTGGTTTTCTGCCACCTTTTATTTACCAAATCCCTCTATTTCTCCCTTTATTCTTCATTGTTAAAAACCTACAGTTTTATGTTCTCAGACTGGATGATAATATCTTCTCCATATATAAAATTAATTTTTTTTATCTGAACCAAATGCACTATTCCTTCATTTGTTCAAAGGTTTCTGCTTCCATTCATAGAGGGGTTCTTTTGGGAGCATAATGAAAAAGTAGAGTTGCTGGTGAGAGTGGCCAAGGTCAGGAAGAGTTGGAATGAATGCACATGGACCTGGATGGTCAGAGATGAGCCCTGAGGAAGGCTATGACAACTCAGCAGTATATTTATCAGTAAAATCACAAGCAGCAGTCAAGAACAAATTATCTGCCAGATCAGAGAAAGATGAATAAGCTTCAGCAGCCAATTGTACCTGTGTTGGCTTTCTGCTTCCATCTTCTATTCACCTCTTTGATCACACACATATTGCTTCAGCTAAGGTAAGAAAGTAGGATTGTGGTATGGAAATCATTATCAGGCTTAATTTGACTATCAGTTCCCTCTGCTTGCCTTCAGTGTGTTAAAAATTTATTTCAGCACCATTGCACAGATATCATAAGAATAACATTCAAAGATAATCTGTCAGAATCTCTTCTGGAGATCTATCTGCTAGATTCCTGGAAAATAATTGCATTTGCAAGTGCATCGAGAAGTAAAGAGTGTCATCGATGGTTAGGTGTAGACCACCCATCTTCAGGAACTTCCATCATAAGCAGAGTGCTACCTAAAAGGCAAGATCAGTAGAGGTAGGGTCATCAAGCAGTGAACAATAACAGTAAAGCATTTTTTTGATCATTGCAGTGGCCATGAGTACAACAGAGAACCACCCTTTGTGAAATAAGAACAGGGAAATGGCAGAACATATGGTGATCATCCCATAAACTAAGGAAATACCTGAGTAATTGATGTGTGTGACTTCTTGGTGCATGTGACCCACAAATACCATGAACCAAGAACCTTACAAGAGACAAATATTGTCTCCTAATTCACAGTATAGATGCCAGCATTCCCACCTCGAATCTCTGCTGGTAGAAGTGGAGTACATCAGGAGTACATCTCGTACATCAGGAGCCCTCATCTTCTAAAATGAAAAAGTCTGCCTTTCCTCTCAATGCTAAATTGAGCATATCTTCTGCTGCATTGCCAAACACACTCAGCAAAGACCTCCATGAAATTACCATTTCACCTCAGCATTCCCCATTCACTGGTGGTCTTCCATTACTTTCAGAATGACACTTTACCCAGGCATTGCTTTTCTTATGGCTGCAGGTGTCCCATGGAGTCAGAAACACATGTTTTTCAGCCTTAATTGTGTTGCTTCACAAGCTGAGGAGCAAAAGCCTAGAAGGACACCTGGTTCTTCTCTTGCACTTTCTCCCAGCTTTTATCCTCTGGCACTGTATGCTTTCCATGAAAATGAGGCAGTGATTCTCCCAGCTGAGCCTGTTCAAACACAATTTCATCCCCTGATCCTGCTGGAAACAGGGACTTTCACAGGCCTTGCCAACCATGAACTCACTGGCATAGTACTGAGTCCTGGAGCTGGGATCAAAGATGTGGTGAGCTGCCAGCCTGGGTGTGCAATGGACAGCAGCGTAAGGCAGGTTCAAAGGCATCCTCCTCGTGTTGATCTTCCAGGGAGTACTTTCAAAGATGGACATGACTATGGACATGGAAGGTCTGCCCTAGAGCTGCACAAAGGCTCAGAGCTGTGGGGCCCTGGCACACTGATCACAAGGGCCTCCTCAGCACTGGCTGCCCACGTGCTGGAGACATCTGCTGCAGTCATGGGTCCAGTGCACATGTACAGCCTCCCAGTGACACAGCAGCAGAGCGAGCTGGAGCTAGGAAATAACTCAGTCTGGTATCTTGGACAGCCATACTATCAGCCAGCATGAATACCACATCAGGCTCTCTGGCTGATTCGACAGAAATCACTGCATCACTGTACTGTACAATGCATCACTGTACAAACATGTGCTCACATCTGACCTTGTGGTCATGAATGTCCGGTCTAGATTTTACAATGATGGGAACATGACTTTGGTCATTCTCTACAGATTGTCATGTGCAGGTGTGGTGGGTTTATTTTCTTTCTCTTTTTTCCCCATAAACCCAACATGACAGGACTCATCCAAGTACATTTCCAAGGGCATCTGTATGGATAGGTTTCCTGAACACAGCTGTACAAAGTACTGTACAGTAGCTTACTTGAAACATATTGCAATCCAACATGGCATGGCTTTTAATGCATTAAAAAAAAAAAAAAATAGAAAAGGTGAGGTAAAATAAGCATGTAGAGAGCATAAATGGACTCTTCAGATCCTAGTTTACTGAAACCCTTGAATCTAATCTCCAGTGTCTGCATCCTAATACCGTTTATAGCACTTAAAGTTTGTTAGATTCTTCTCTGATTATTTAAGGACTAATCAAAATTCTGTGTTCACTCTGGCAGGTTTTGCATTTTCCTCTGATGACTAATGACATCCCAAACAAGTCAGAGTACAGGCATTTTTCTGTGACTTTTTTCCTCCTTTAAGATGGATTATGCTGTCATCAGCAGGTGTGAGGAAAACACAGAAGCCCAAGTACAGAATATAAAGAGTAAGCAAGAACTGCATTTAAATTAATTTGAAATGCAAAGATAATGACTCGTTCCTAAGTGGGATTTTAGTGCGCTGGAGCATCTTGGTCCCTCACCAGGAAAGGATAACTGATGCCCAGACTGGGGATTGTCTCTCCTGGCCTAATACATGCCAATACATATTTCTCATTCTTTAAGAGCTATTCATATCTGTTACATGAATATTTTTGATATATTCCTTCTATCCAGCTAAATATAAAGATCTTTTGCATATAAATATATGTTTATAACATATATGTATAAAACAACATAAGAACTGTATTATACTAGTCCCAATCCTAGACTTACAGAGCAAAAAGCACCTGTGCTTTAATAATGCTTACTGTTAGCATCTCCTTTGTCAGTTTCCATAGCTCATGCTGGGTCCCATCTGCAGTAAGACAATGCAGCATAAACATCCTCTGAAAACCCCTGCTACACGTGACCTACAGTAGCTGCTCTCTCAGATGATGCTCCATTCATCAGGATTTATACTCATTCTACCTCTTACCTGTCACATTTGACTTTGACCCACTGATTTCTAATGAATTTACGGAAGGCAAATTATGTGTGACGTACTTTCTAAGCAGATGGTGTTTCACCTAACCTGGAGCCCCATCATCCTGTGTTTAGCATTGGTGTCTGATGAGTCAGTTCCATGCTGCCCACCCTGCCGGGGGTGTTCTGACCACAGGGCCCCTCTGTCACACGTGGCAGAGCAGGTGAAAGGGTGAAGTCAGGGGAGTCATTAACTGGTCATTAGCTAATGATACTAAATTCATTCACTAAGACATAGACAGCCTTCGCCTACTGGTATTAGGTGTGTCTAATTCACCAAGGCAGCCAAGAGGATTACGTAAACTGAAAGTTGATTTACCTTGGAGAGAGATCTAACCTGCTGCCTGCTGGGCAGGAGCCAGGGACAAGCCACAGGTGGGCAGGCAGGTGTGGAGGCAACAGGGCACAAAGATGGGTAAGCAGACAGGCAGGAAAGTGGACAGACAGGTGGGCAGTGAGAGGGGCAGGTGGGCAATCAGGTGGGCAATCAGGTGGGCAGGCAGACAGGATGGCAGGTAGGTGGGGAAATGAGAAATCTGGCAGCAGCAGGGGCACAGAGCAGAGCCTGGGAGTATGCAAGGCCCTCATTGACGCACAGCTCTTGCCTGGCTGCCAGCCAGTTCATCCAGCAGCCTTTAGTGTTTTCCCCCAGTGGTCCACACAGAACCTACAAAGCACCTCTCTTCCTCATCTACACTGGGTGGCAGAGCCAAGGCTCTCCCAGACAAAATCCCACTGCCCTCAAGGAGCCACTCTCGGCCATGCCTCTCCCTGTGTCCCAGCCTCCATCCCTGCCTCATCCCAGCTCCTCTCACCCCTGCAGTCCCCAGGCACCCAGTGGCAGGGCTGGCCTGTCCTGTCTGCTGCCAACACGTCCCTGGAGCTCAGTGCAATCCTGCTTCTTCCCATCCCTCCCCATGCCCTCCAACCCAGATCACATCCTCTGACTGAAACGCTGAGGTGACGATGGCACCAACAGCCTGATGACAGGATTGTTTTCAACCATAGCTAGAGTAGCACCCACAAAGGGATGTATGCCTTCGACTCTGTGCAATGTCCACGTTTTCACATGAATTTCTACGCAAATAAGAGCTCCAGGATACTCTGAAGCAGATTTACATCAATGCCCTTTACCAGTGCTTTGCAACTAGAAAAAGGCTTGAAAGTAACTGTTCACTGCCAAAGTGATACGGGGGAAAATGAAAATCAGGGCCTCATATTTTGTTTTTTAATCAAAGCCTTGCAATTCATCATTTGAAGTATTCTTATAACTATCAAAATATATCCCAGGTGCTTTAGACCACAAATGTTGATCATTATGTAAGTACTACAAAGTTTATAACAATTATGCCTGCAGTTCCATTGCCTGGGATGTGAAAAATACTCCTGTGAGGCTCACACACAAAGAATGCAAGCACATCACAAAAAGCCACATTCCAGGAGAATTCAGAAGCTTTATGTAAATTCTTTCAAATGATGAAAAATGTTTAGACTGTTGTACTGCAATAAGAACAAATAAATGCAATATCATTAGAGTCACAAATCATTTTTTATTTTTATGTTCTTTTTCTGTTTATGCTATAAACCCTGAATATTTAAGGACTGGAAGCCAAATACGTAATAATTCTTAGAAACAGTAGGAAAAATTAAAATAGGGAGGAAATAAGATTTCATAAATTATGAAGAGAATTCAGACAGGATTTACACAAAGGAGCTGGTGTGTTTTCTCCTCCAGCCCTTGTACAATGTACACATTGTGGTCAGATTCCCCAATTTAATGTTTCAGCATTCCTAGTATTTCTTTTTATGCCCTGGATTTTCAACCAAGTTGAAACACAAGAATTACATTTTCTAAAGAAAAAATTATTTTTCTAGTCCTTTAAGATGACTAAAATTTCCCAAAAGAATAAACAACAAATTAAAAGAAACAAGAACTGTGTAAATTTTAAACAATTTGCATTTTGTGCAGATGCACTCCTCTACTGATTGCTGTGCAAACCCATGCTGTTATATTTGTCACTTCAGCCCATGGTTAACTCAGCCAAGGGGCACAGTACAAGAAAGTGTAAATTATATTGATGTGGATTCTTTTACAAAGTCTGTCAGACTGACTTGCACCTAATTACCAATGTGTGGCTCACACCATTCCATAGCACCTCTTGTCTAAGTGTTGCAGTTTCCCAAGCAGAATTCCTTCCCAAGCTGGAATGAGATGAAAGAAGGAAAGGATACTCAATGGAATGTATCCATAAAAAGACAATACAAAACTGGGGCCTCAGTTCATTAATATTTTGTATTGCTAAATTTCCCATTTATTTTCCTGTGATTGTGGTGAAAGTTTATTACAAAAGTAATGGATCACAGAGCAAAATTATATTAGCACAATCACATTTCCATTCTTATCTGATTCTACTCTGAATTTAGAAGAGTCCTGCAGCACATGAGCTCTTTTTAACTTTTGCTGAGATCGGTGTGTGTCCAAGAATATTTTTCCATTCACTTCAGAGATATAATCCTAAAGAAACTGCATAGGTCAAGGATTTTCAAGGGAGGTGGTCACATCTGCAGACATTTCCTTAATATATTTAGGCTCTCAATTTAGAATTCCTAAAACCTACTAGAATTTCACTGCTTGGTGGTTTTTGGGGTTTTTTTTCCAAATGTAACAATTAACAAATAAAATGTGTTTGAATGACCCACAGTAAACTAATCACAATTCTGATGGGTTCATGATGTGCTTATAAGTGAAAGTTGAGTTTAAATCTAAGCTTAGATTAAATAAATAAATTTGATATGCCAGAGTCTTGAAGCAAGCTTTGTATGCAGTCTTTAATATACATTCATCTCTGAAACAGGGGCAAATGATATTTTTAATACAATGCTTTAATGAGGAATCTTGAAAATGCTGTCTTTCTAATCCTTAATTTCCATGTATGCTATTGCAGATTTTCTGAATACATTTCTGACTTCTGAAATGTTTGTTTTAAAATTTACCTATTTTTATCATTATTAAGGTGGCTTCAATAATGCTGAGCAGGAAAATAGCTTTATATGATAGCTGTCTTAACCATACAGATTTAATTACTTCACCTCTGCTGCACCTACTAACCATACTGCACTTCAACCTCCTTAGGGCTGTTATTTTCTTTTCATGTTTCTCATCTCTTTCAGATCCCTTTAGATTTATTTTTCTCTTTTCTAATGTTTACAGCACCATCCAACTTAGGACCACCTGTGATTTTTCTCAAAGTGCTTTTTACCCCCATTTCCAGAATGCAAATTAAAACATCCAATACATTCAGTTCTTACACATGCATTCACACTGATACATAAGCACATATTTCCAGAAAATCTCTAGCTTTATACAGCAATGCACTGCTGCTTACCACTGGTTTGGAAAGGGGAAGTCTGTGTTGTTTTGGTTTGGGGTTGTTTTTAATTCCTTTGAATTAAGCTATTCATTCTGGGAAACAGCAAGGAAAGCAAAAATAAGACCATTTTAAATTGTTATAAGCTACATTTTCAAACATTTTCTAAAACAATGAATTAACTATAATGTAAACAATGTTTTCTGACACCTTGTTCACGGAGTTCGGTATCCAACTATTGCTAGAACAAAATGGAGAGAAAATCAGGAGAAATCTCATTGTGAATCAGCACTTTCCTTGGTCACATTCAGCAGTAATTCTTAAGCAACTGGTCCCTAGTAAATGATGACATCTGCAATCAGGTCTCTGGTGATGTAATTAGCAGCTATGTGCAGAGGTCAAATACTTCAAACAAACAAACTAATGATTGAGGTTTCTTTCTATGTA
>WAAG01098060.1:0-15030 GCA_013390105.1 Tichodroma muraria
TAACATCACATTATCTACATATATATGTATCTTTTAATACCTGTGCTTGTGAGGCTTACTGTCTATCTGACTGTATCCATAATTTTTGATCCTGTTGGCCAACTCAGTCAGTGAGAGAAGGGTGTCAGAGATAAAATTCCACAAGTTTAGCAAAAAGACTTTGCTACCCAGAAGAAAAAACACTTCTTAGCATGCTCCATTTAGGAACAGGCTACAGCTGAGCTCACACCATGGGAGATGGATGGCCTAAATACCTGCAATGCAAGAAAAACTTTTAAATGGGGTTTACACTTTACTAGACACCAGAGAATCCAACTGTGAGGCACAAATCCATAGGAAACCAGGCTTCATTTATTCTGCTCACTGCACAGGGAGTTCCTTGTTTGTACTAAAAGCAAGGATGACTTTCAGTGTAGTTTCACTTTTGGCCAATATTATTTGTTTATACCACAGTGCAAATGTGAGTGGCATTTTGCCTTTCCTCCAATGTTTCTGTCTTGAGGAACTTGGCCTACAGGCCAAAATGTTGTCCTCAAATTCACTTGCTCTAGCAATGGTTCACTGTTAACTTGATACAGGAGACAAGTCTTTCTATTGAAGTCAGTCAGATTATGTGCCTTTCCCTGCCATGGTGTGATGAGAATTCATGATGGGGATGCATGGGAAGAGAAGTCTGATCCCCCAGGTTCTGAGCTTTGCACAGGAGGCTCTAAAGTCAGAAAGGTGACTATTTTGAAATCATAAACAATTTTTCTTTCAAGACATTTGGTTTTCTTGTTGCATGAAGCCCATTTTAAATATATATTTGCAGAATTTTAGACATTTTACAGAAGGAAAAAACCCTCCCAGGAGAAAGCAACACATCCACTCCTATATTTATGGACTCAAAATACCAAAGGAAGTGTGACACAGCTCCACATGTTGACCTTGAGTGCTTCCTTTCTGTGCAGGGGTCAATCTTGCCAGATGCTCAGTGCTCCTGATTCACTCAAGCTGAGGACACTTGTCATCTTGTCTGATGCTCAGCTCCTTCACCAGCACGGGCTTTCTGCACAGTTTTTATCCAAGGTAAACAGATTTATTGACTAGGCATTTTGCTTTCTCACTTAAGTAACAAAAAGGCTTGGTCATTTTGCAGAAGATTTGAAACTAGAACAGCTGATGTAACAGCACTTCTGTGTTGTAATAAAAATGAGGGGTGTTATTATAAATACAACAGCACATTAATGAGTGCTTTTATGGTATTCATTTCAATTGCTCCATCTTTAAAGATGTCTTTCCACTGTTACTTTGATACAGGAAGTAAATTTTCCAGGTTTCTCACACTTCTATCTTCACATTGTTCTGTTGCTTAAAACAATTTCAGGGCTCCTTTGTATGGAAAAGAGGAAATACAATATTAATAAGTATGCCAGCCCTACTAGTTAAGTACTATTAAGTACTCCCTATTAAGTACTAGGAGTCCTTGCATGGAGTTGAATATTTAAATATATTCTAAATATGATGCTAGTAGGCTCCAGTTAAGACATGTGAGAAGCATAATGTAGGTAGATCAGAATATTCCTAATGTGCCTTAAATTTACCAAGGTGAGTTTCTCTCAGTGTTTACTTATTAGCCTAGCTAGCACAAAAGGCAAACTCGACTCCATGCTTAGATATAACACATATAGTATATATATAGTAATGTATATACTATATATATACTAGTATGCCCAAGCCAGAGGAAAAAGGTGTGCTCTGAACACACACCAGGTGAAAAAAGATAGAGAATCCTAGTGAAGATATACAGTTTTCACATGTTTAAACAAAATGAGAAGAGCATTGAGTAGGGGCTTAGGGATTACCTTGATTTATCAGAATTTAGTTAAATTACACTTTCAGTCTTCACTACAGGTTAATTGTTATAATCTTGGTCAATGTAGGACAAAAATGTAGTTTTTATGCCTACTGGAGGCAAGGACTCAGAACAGTATAGCAAGGTTGCTTATGTAGCCCAGTTGTATCATTGTATACAAATGACCAAAATTTCTGTATGTGTTGTCAGCTTAGCATCTAAAGCCAACTTTTGCTTATCTCTCAGGTGTTTAAGAAATTCTTAATAAATTAGGCACCTATACTTATGGACCAATCCTTCAGTTTTAGAAAACTACTCAATTTCACTAAGGAGAAGTCATGTCATTTGTTAAGATGGAATATATGTGTACAGATATTTATGTTTATGGCTATAATTAGCTGTAAGAAAAAGGTAAAGAGGGAAGAAAAAGTAATATCCTCCAGTTCGGGAATTTCTCTTCTGAGGCAAGCACCATGGAAAGCTTTGAATTCCACTAGCTCTTTTCACCTCTCCCCTTTTTTCAGAGTGGGAAAAGACAAGGCTGGTATTACTTCTTTTGTACTTATGGTTAACATTGTAACAAAGCAGTTTTCTTTTAAGGTTCATCCCCTAGCTTCCTTTAACTATAGACTTCATCTGGCTATCCAGACTCCTTCTAAGACAAGATACTTCCTCCATAAAGCACTTCTTCCCAATTGTATGGCCTCTTTGGAGTTCCTCAGCTTTCTTCAGTGTCTGCAGAGGAAGTCTGAGTGAAAGACTTTGACTAAACCTTTAAAAATCAAAATTAAGTCAGATGAATTACTGCCCCAGAACCTGAGGAGCAGAAGTGAAGGCCCACTGACATAAATAGCTTATTGAGGTGTTCTCTGGGAAGTGCAAGGAGTGTTTTCCAGTAAGAGGAAATCTAGCATCTTCTTTTCACTCACCAAACATGTAAATAATATAATGGTTCAGACATGTCTTGTGGAATTAATTTTTAGTATTTTTAAAAGACATATTTTGGTATTAATCCAAGAATATTGCCTCAGTAATATCACATCATCCATTTGATTTTGGCCTTTTAAATATTTAACTAAGCTTTTATATGTAGTTAAAGACAATAATTACCAAAATAAAGTTACCAAAATTAAAAAAAAAAGTCTTTTTTTCTTCAATCATGAAGCATATCTTGTCATTTCTTATGCTCTCAAAATGCTTATTCCAATTTTTTTTCTTTTTTAAACAAAATGTTGTAAAAAGTCAATATTAGTAAACATTTTGCCTTGAACCAAATAGTCATTTTCCTTTGTGGATGGTTTTCATTATAACCTGAAAGACATGCAAGTCAATAGGATGCTGGGAGCAGAGGGAAAAAGTGAAGGTTTTCCTCTGGCACTTGTTCTTGCCAACTTTGGCTTGCCTGTTTCTACAAAACAATGCAAGGGCTATTACATCAGAATTGAAAGATCCCCTACTTCTTCCAAAGAGCAGGTATTAAGGGAAGCTCATCTCTGTCCTTACAGGCCACTGTCATGTGCTGCTACTTGGGGGAAAAAGGGATGCAGAAAAACAGGAGGAAAAACCTTTTCAAATCAAACTGTAAAGGAGTGCCACAAGAAAGCCCCCCAGTAACACAAAGCTGGTGGCATCTGAGACCTCTGGAAGGCTCAGTGAGTCACAAAGAGATGATGCTTCAGTGCAAGCACTGCCTCAGACTCCAGTTCAAAAATCCAGCAAGAAATGAGGGACTGGGGCCAGAGGGCTGGAAGAATCCAACCAAAATGTAACAATAACTTGTCCAAGCACAGATCAGCACTAAAAATTAAGAAAGCTAAAGGTTTACATAATTAAAGGTGTGGCTCCTTCAGGAAAGTACATGAGCCCACGGGGATTAAGACTGGCCTAGACCAAAAAGGGTTACTTGGTGATAAATAACCCTTAGAAATGGTAATTATGTTATGCCCTAATGTTATTTACTGCCTAATATTGTTCACTGTGACTCCTTTAATTAATCTACCTGACATTCTCTCTAACTCTTTCCTTTTATCCTTTGCTGAGATTAAAGGTCCTTTTTATCTTATTGCTTTTATGTTCATTCTTAGGTGAATCCAGTATTAAATTAGATGCCTGTGTGCATTTTGAGCACCCATGGCACTCACTTTTGGGGTTCACAGGAACCTTATTGCCTCTTCTAAAACGATTAAAAGTTCTTGACAATGCAACTTTCCTGATCGCTTTGAAAAGCAGTTCATCCAAGATGGAAGGGAAGTTCCCAAAGTATAACGTTTCCCAGTTAATATAATCCTTTAAAATGACTGTGTCTTTTTAGATTCACAGAAAGCCTCCATGTTCTTTTCAAATCAAGATTTCTCACTATGCTCAAGTTGCTCTGAGAAGCTATCTAGCTAAATTACCCAGTAATTTTCGCTTTCTAGTTTGCCCAAAAAACTCACAAACCTCCCACATTATTATTTCCCAAGACTGACTTTTCTCTCTCAGAGTATCTTTGAACTGCTTTTAATTACTCTGACTGGTCAAGGTCTCTACTGAAAATGCTCCAGTTCCCTGAAGCAGATCTTCCTGATGACTTAGGCAAGAAATAAATATTATTATTTCACCTTGTAGTAAATTGCCCATGATCAGCTTCATGCTGCAAAGCATCATCTCATGGCCCTTAGTAATTGTGGTGGCTAGTTTACCAGCAACACTTTATCCTGTAACAGCACATATACTCCATGGCAGGTTAAACAAACTACCTGTTTACAAACAGTTTAATGAGGGGTAGCTATGACACACACAACAGTTTCCCTTCCCCCTGGAAGAAGCACACTTCTTATTTTCGTGACACGGATGCCCCAGCAGACGCCTCTGCGAAGCCGCTCAGCGCGGGACCTCGCAGCCACAGAGGCCTCGTGCCCGTTCCGCGTCTGCCAGCGACTCCTCGGTGAGGGTGGGACCCCTGCCCTCACCTGGGACTGTCTCACCTGACTTCAGCCTCTTCCCTGCAGCTGGGTGTGAGCCCCCTGCACGCAGCAACTCCAGCTCCAGGACTGTGCTCAGGGGAGTGTTTTCCGGCAGCTCCGCTCCAAGCTCAGAGCCAAGCTCTCCATGAGCATCCAGACTCATGTCTCTACTTTGCACTCTCGTGATCACTCTTTCTGCACCCCTGGAAAATATGTTTGATTCCACCATCATTCAGAAAAGAACCTTACTTTTCTCACATAATTTAGTTGTCATTTCCCTCCTCTTAACCTGTAATGGTATTTTATGCCTGTGTGGTACTTTAAACATTTTAAACCAAATATAATAATTTCTCAGTGGTTTCTTCATAAAATGTGATGGTGAGCCAGACTGTTGCTCATTCTTTTTCCTGGCTTGTCTACCAAAGTAGTCTTGTTCTTTGATTTCTAAACTTTTGGCTGGGATACCTTTTTAGTTCTGAGTTAATATACCACTGGGTGCAAAGGGAGATCTTGCCCAGGGGTAGAATGGTTAGACATATACTCTCTGGAAGTACTATTAACAGTAATAATAATAATATTAATAATAATAATAACAGAAAAATTTCTTCAAGGATACCACACATGGGGAGTGAGATTGCAGTCAAAGGGTAAGTGTTATTAAAATTTTGATGAAATAGTGAGATGCTGTGGTGGAAAAAAAGAAGATTTAAGGAATTTTTTTTCTCAATTTCTGTTTAATCAAAAGTAACGAAAATTCAAATTTATGTTTTGTGATTACTTTTGCCATTCCTGTGAGAGTTGTCTGCAATAACTCTTCAACTGAGCTGAATTCCGTAACTTACTTAAATGATAGTATTTCTGTTATGTATTACTAAATTGTTGAACTAAAACATGCAGAGCCATCAAGAATTTTGATGTAAAACTGCAGCTGCTTGAAAATGTGCAGTGAATGTCATCTTCAGAGCATATTTTTTCATCACCCTGCTGGGCACTTAGGTATCTTCTGTTTTCCATATTACACATATTTAAAATATATAAAGCAGAATGAAATTTGGAAAAGATAGATATCAAGCTACTTGCATGACATTGCAACTCTACATTACTACTGCCATAATAATACCAAATACCCAAGGCTATGAGTAGTGATAATCATGCTAAGCCTAGCACAGATTCTCACTAAGATGATGATCTCTGTTCTGATGCCTACTGATATTAAATACCAATAAAATTTGGGCCCTTGTTGGCAGATACCAATCAAACATATGTTCTGCTGTACTGATCCATCTCTACTATCATCATGTAATAATGGTGCTCTGCAAGGCACAGAGAGCAGTACACAGCTTGATTCATTTCCCATTACCAGGTAACGCACAAACTGAGCTGACTGTAATACGAAATTTCCGTGCATGAAAAGGGAAAGTAAGAAGTACACCAGTGTAAAAAAGAGAAAGAACAAATGGGGAAAATGTATGCCTGCCAGGATGAGAACTGTGGGCTTACAACCATTAGCTTAGCAAAGACTGAGAGGCTATAGTTATATTTTATTGCTTGTATTAACTACTGCTACTTAATATGACTGCTGACAAGGTGAAGGTGATGAATAGAAAAGGCAGCTGCTTAGCAGAGCTGTATTGTACTGATGTTTACTTATGTTTCCATATAAAAATAGACTAAAGCCTGAACAATTTGCATCCAATTCAGAAATCAGAACAGTAAGGTTAATCTAGAAAGATACTTGGAGTTGCTCTCACCTGATTCCTATTATTTTTCCCATCGTTCTCTTACACTACAGGTACTTGAGTCTCCTGGCTGCAGGCAGGAACAGCTGCAGACAGAACAGCTGCATGATTAACGTGCAGTGTGAAGATCAGTTTCATTGAATGCTGCTAGCTGTTATCAGTTTGCTAAAGAGATGGTTCTGTTGCATTTGTGAGAGGAAAAATGTGTGACACATACCTCCATGCAAAAAAGTGAAACAAAGAAAAGTACGTTTGTTAATGACTTTTAATTCTGCTTGTTGGGCATTGCACTTTGCTCAGTACCATCAACAAATTAATGTTATACAAGTCAGTGTTTTGATAGGCTATATGAAGATGTTTCTCATTTTCTCTTTTGTTTCCTTGGAAAGAATAAATAGCTCTTATTTTTAGCTTTTTGACACAGTGTTACTCTACATGACTCAGAGACTTTGTCTATTTTTGCAGTACTAGACACAATCTTTACTAATCAGTGCATTTTAGATGTTAACATGGTTAGAAATTGTAAACAGCTATAGCCTTGAAAAGCTGAATAAAAAATTGGCCAAGTTCATGGCTACAGCTCCTCCTGGGGCCATAGATGCTTGTCTTAGTTTCGGCATTTTTATGGAAGTAGAGACTAAAGATGCTAAGCCAGGCAGAAAACAGCAGTTGCAACAAGCCCAGACAAAAAGGATGAGGGGACATAACAAGCCTCAGCAAACCCTCAGCTGCTACGGGCACCGGTTCATCAAGCCTGGGCAGAGACTTGGAGAAAGGGCAGCCTCTCTGTGCAGATCCTGTAGCATCTGATGTCAGCCATGGAAAACATCTGCATTAGGTATCCATGCTTCAGCCACAGCTGGTGGAGGAGAACAGGCCCTTTCAGGATATGATTCACTGCTTTTGATGACCCAAGTACCAAACAGGCTCTCCCACAGTTCATACCTTTTTTTTTCCCTCTTTTTTTCCTGTTGTTCTCCTTTGATACCATCATTTATATTTAAATAACATACAGGTCCACATGCAGAACTTCCTAATTTTTCTGGTTGCACAGTTTTGAGGGAGACCATGTGTTCTTGACACAGAGATGTTTCAGAGGTGTTTCATATTCTGAGGCTAGCAGCTTGATAATGTTAGATTCACTATTATATCTTTTTGCAGTAAACATTGTGGTGCCAAATACCTGATCCAGGCATCTGGACTTAGCCTTAAGGTACTCTAATGAACTTCCATGGAAAGAAATTAGGACCTTCCACATTCTGCAAGGTACTCTCTGCAGCAGTTTTGTGCGAAGAAGGGGCAAATACAGCATCAACTTTCTGTTGTCCATTAGTGCCCACTTATTGAAAATAAACTTTGCATGGAAAGAAAAGAAAAATGAAAGTAGAAAAAAGAAAGTAGAAAAAAGAAAAAAGCAAAAAGCAAAAAGCAAAAAGAAAAAAGTTTAAAAAAGCAGGCAAGTTTAATCATTTGTTAAAATAACTATATTAAGTTTGTTATTTGAACTCATATATTCAATCACAGAATGCCCCTCATTGCAAATGAAAATATTTATCTGTCCCCCCACAAGAATTTTTCAAAGAAGTTGGATTCTCTTTGTTAAAGTTTGAGTCCTGGAAAATATTTGTTTTTAATACTGAAACCCCTATTTTGAAAAATATAATCAATATTTGAAAACTGACTATTTTCCTGTTTTCATTTATGGGAAATGTCAGCATAAAAAAGAAATTAAAAACAACCATTTTTTTTCTCCTTTCTCAACTTTCCCATGAAAAACAAATGGTATTTGCCTTCAACTCTATTGGCAACAGAAATGTCAATATAGAAAGCCTTCAGGCATCAGACTGGGTTTCTCTTCAAAAGCACAAGGTTAATGAGTGTATAGAGAATCAGGAACTCACAAGTTTGAAGGAACCTCAGATCCATCTGCTGGACTATTTCCTCCATGACTCACAGGACAGTAAAAGGTTGAATTACTAGCCCTTCCCTTTAAGAGGGTAGATAACACTTGCTAAGCTTCTGAAGATCCATCCCTCCCAGAACCAGATCCCGCAGCTGGCTTCCAAGATGTTACCAATTCCCTGGAGGATGCATATGTAATCTAACTGTTAAAAGGCTTCACTTTTCTACTGGCCAGAATTCTTTTTTTTATTGGTAGTAAATAAAACAAGATATCAGAATTGAGAGCCTTTGAAAATGTGTCTTCAAAACACTTATGTTGAAATATAATCCTAATACTGCCAGTTTAAAACAGAGGCAGTAACTTCTTCACCACCATCACCCTTCAGAACAATTATTTGCTTTTCAAAACACTATTTAAAAAACCCAAAACAAAATAAAACAAAAAATCAACTGCAATACATATAATTCCATGTGCTAATGGATAAAGATAGCCTTATGGGTGGGAAATAGTAAAAACAACTGATTTTCAGAACATCCTGTGAATTGATCTGCCTGTTTGGTAGACTGTGAGATGTTTCTCATAACCCCATTCACACTAAGGAGAAATACATGTTCTTGGGGGTACCACATTCAAACAATAAAAGTAAAAAAGTAAAAGCAGTAGCTGTAAATTTGGGAAAGGATACCATCTATTCTGCATAAATGTGTCACTATCTGACTCAGTGACACAGCACAGCCAATAGTAGAGCCTGAATCAAAACAAACTTCAGGAGGTTTTTTTTTAACTCTACTACATACTTGCATTAATGGATTTTAAACTTCTTTGGAAAATATGGAATGTTTAACAAATAAATTTTGACTTTAAAATAATTTTTTCCTCATGTTGTGTGAGTGGCTACAATGTTCCATATAACATATATGCATAGAAATATGCTATTTAGTACAATTAGAACAAAGTTATATTTGAATCAAAATTTGGCACGTCTCTTTTCTTTCCTAGCTGTATTTTTAAATAAAAACCTGTCTTTGTCTTCAATCACGATGTAAAGCTGCTGTGCTAATCAATTAATAACATTTGTGATCATCAAGCAAATTGTTTTTGTTACACTGATTTTTATCATGATCATTGTTCTGTATGTGTACCTGATTATTATCAGCCTGCAGGACGTGTCTGTGCGGAGGCTGGGGTAATGCAGAGTAGATCCTTGCAGACTGCAGTAACTGAATTGGAAGCTCTAGGCACTGCCAAAGCACCATGCACAGAATAGAAACCAGCTAAAATGTCATGCTAAAATTCCTTCATGTAATCTTAAATTCTCCAGAAACTTATGTATCTGCACAAACAGACACAGTGAAAATCTCAATAACTAGTAATTTTCTGGATTTACTGCATGACAGGAACATCAGGTAGTAAGTTAAATAATGCAAGGCACAGAAGTTGAGTAAAAATCGTCCTGTGAGCCTGCTCATCACAGACATGTGAGCAGCTGGCTCCCACTGCAATTCCTATTGTCTTCTAAGCCTCCCCAGCTGGGATAAGTGAAAGCTTTATCATGGTCACTGACAATCTGACAGCCATCTGAGATAGGCTGTGAGTCAGTCCCCCATGCACCAGGAGGAACAGAAACCTCCTCATAAAGCACTGGCAGCCAGCAGCACCTTTCCTGCTTTGGTTCCCCGTTCCAGGGGAACCAAAAGTTCCTCTGAGCACCTGCTCAGAGGGTGCTGCACCTCAGCACGGACAGCGAGGGAGCATTTCACAGGCATCTCTCACACGCCCAGTAAAGGTTAACATGGAAATCCTGTGATCCTCCTCAGAGTGTAGCAGCTTTTCACATGAAAGGCAGAGGGATGCTCCTAAAAGATAAGGGATCAGACAGTTCAAGACTCACACTGTCTCTCTGAAGGTTGGTGGTGGCATTCCTATATGCCGTACCATCTGTAATAATGGAATATAGGGGAAATGGTCATGGATTTGGGCATGTCAGTGGCTTGATGCACCAGTGCTCAGCACCTTCTCATGGTGGCCGGGTTCGTGAGCTGGATCAGCCTGCAGTGAGAGACTCACACTGGCCAGCAGGCACGTCAGGCCAGGTGAGAGTGCCACCCCCACCCTGCAAGGTACATGATTCTGGGTGCTGGATCCTTCCAATGCAAAATGTTTATCCCATGCAAGAATGTATTGGAAAATATTTTTCTAGTAGATTAAATAATTCCAAGAATAAGAGGAATAAGAGACAGAGGAATGGAATGTGGAGAAAAGACAGATATCTGTGCAAGTAGAATTCATTTTCCCTTAATTATTTCTATATTAATTCCATGAAAATGGGGAGAGGGGGAAGGGGCTGAGTGGAATAAGCAAAAACGACACGAAGATTCCCAGTAACTGGAAGAGTCTCTGTACAACAGGCAGAGATACCTACTTACGTTACAGGTTGATGAGACATTTAAATGAGATGTTAAAAATTCCATGCAAAGAGCGATGTGGCAGCCCCGCTGTGTAAAGATGTTCAGTGATGAGCCTGACAGGTAATCGATGGAGATTTGCTAAGGCCCATGCTCAGCAGGTACTTAATGCCTCTGTAATCACAGCTCGAATGAAGCTCACCTCCAAACCTCGCTGCATTTTTCAGAATCTGACAGGATCCCCACATACGTAAGAGATATAAAGATACCAGGGTGCATCTGGACAAGAAGCTGACCCTCCTTTAATTCATGTTAGTTGCAGAAATCCATGGGTGTTCAAGAAATACAGGATTGGATTCAAAGAATAATTTTCTGAATTGTACCAGGTGGAATATTCTGTGCCTCTGGACTGAACAGTCCAGAGACTCTCCTACGAAAATGCAGAACTTGTCAACTTTTGTGGCATGTAAGATATATGTGCCCATGTGCTCATGTGTGTGTGTGCTTGCATGCACAGGGGAATGTTAGAATTGGTTTATATTAGTGCATATTTAAGCAGGAAACATAAGACAGGTATTGCAACTAATAAACCTGCGAGTCTAGATCTGTGAATTTGAAAAAAACATTATGTTTCTTTAAAAGCCATAACCTAATACAGAGGTTTGTCAAAAACACAGAGTCAAGTACTAGAATCCTTTTTCCCTGGTAATATCAGTATAATTTATGTCTCCATAACAAAAAAGTTGGAAGTCTGTTCATCAAGCAGATTGTGTCTGGGTGAGATTTTATGCTAATAAGTTAGAAGTCTATGTTTGATTTATTTGATGGATAATATAAAAAGAGTAACAGTGAAAAAGAAATACATTTTTAATATACTATTCTGCAGTCTCTGTAGTAAACCAGCAGATGAAGTATGAAATTTATTTTTTAGATTTCAGTAGGATTGTAGTAAGATGTATGAAAGATTACTATCCATATAGGTAAAATAAAAAAAAAATCTGTCTATTGTGACAATTACAATTTTTTAAAAAATCCTTTGAGGTTGGAGTTTCCTGCCATGTTAGACAAGCTGGCTCGACTTAGTCTCAAACTACAGTAGATGCAATAACTCATAGCATCTGAATGGTAAAACAGTATTCCAGTATTTAAATTAGCCTTTAATAGACGGCATGAATCATTTTTGTACTCATGCTTTTGCACATAGGATTGCACTGCCAGAAATGCAGTGTTCTTGGTGACATTGTTTAAGGGTTTAATCTCATATTGCTGCTTCAGTAAGATTCCAAGGGCTGCAGAAAATGTGATGGGGTACACTGAACAAACTTATTACAAATAAAGCATTCCTCAGCTGTTTAGATAACTCTTCCAGAAGAAAACTTTGAGTTATATTTCTATAAAGCAGCACTATACCAAAAAATATTTTTAATGAAAAGTAAAAGCAGATGACAAATTGTATCCAAATCCAAGCTAGTGATTTCTTGCAAAACAGTAAGTTTGAGCCATGACTATTTGTAATGTGATAAAGTTAATGTAAATTTAATGGCTTTCAAGACACAAGCTATTAAATATCATACAAACCTGGTAAATCTATTTGAAAAGTCAGTTGCTAGGCTTCTAGATCTTGCTACAGTTTCAGAAATTACAAGTCTAATTTCCAGCACCCCCAGCTGAGATTCAGAATTACAGCAAAAACAATTACTTTCTTTAAGGTTTTACATACCAGTCAGGAGAGTGAGTCACTATTCCAGGAGATTGCCAATATATACAGAGACAGATACATGCAAGGAGGGAAAGCCCCATGGAGGGAGCGATGAAGGGCTGCCTCATCCCTGTTAACCTACTGCACCTCAGCCTGCAGCCAGCCCAGCTGCCATCGTGGGGCTCTGGGACAACTTTGCCTGAAGTCATTCCCCAGCCATGGGCTGGACTGATGCTGAACTGAAAGAGAGTGAAAATACACTGCATAGGAAAAATATTAAACCTTTCTTCACTGGGAGCAATGAAAAATACCCAGTAGACAATAGCACCAATAAACCAAGTCATCCATAAATACATTTTTACTGCACAAAAAATAAAACAAAAAAAAAACCAAAAAAAACCCCCAAAACAAAAACAAAAAGGGGGGGGATTAACTGCAGAACATTTTATCATATTGAGCAAAATGCAGACTTCTGCAGGTTGTAATAAAGCAGTCACAGCACACTTTTCTCACTGGCTTTGCTCCCACTGAGCTATCTCCCAGTTCTCAGGGACTAATTTCCCTAAGCATCAGCAACTGAATGTTTTTCTGCACATTCAGCTGAAATTTATATGAATTTTTAAGATTTTGGTTTTAACACATCCATCATGAAAATTCTTGAACTAATATTAAAATACATGAAGGAGTCAATGACCATTCCATGAAAAGCCACCAAGGTTTCACAAATCTTACTAAAGTACATCCCTTGGTATGCAGTTCCTGTCATGCAGATACTGGGCATGAATGAGCAGAGTAGGGTCATCCCCTCCTCTCCCATCAAAGGTGCTCCATTGCCTCCTTAAAAAAAAAAATAAATAGCAGAATCAGCAGCAAACACAGCACTGGCAAACTCCTGTAGTTGCTACTGTACAGTGCAATCATGCCTTTAGACTTCCTGCCCATTGCCTGGAATTTATGACACAGGATGCCTGACCCTATCTGACTCTGATGTTCTGGCTCTGGACCCTTCCTGAAAACACTGTATCTCTGAAATTATGTTTCAAATCTGCAAAGAAAAGACCTCCTAGAGAGGTTATGTATTTCTGTCCTGTGATATCATCAAACAGAAGGGTTGTGAAGCTACAATTTAAGCTGGATGCTGAATAAAAAGTCAGTTTAAAATGCTCTGTCAGTGACATTGGAGTCTAAAGGTAGTTTCAGAATAAGATATTTAAGCTTTATCTGTGGAATCTAATCCACATGCTGAATATTTGGGTGAGTGTGCCTGGCTAAAAGACGCTTCTTTCACTTGACTACCGTTCTTTATCCACAGATGAGCAAGAATGTCCAAGAATTCCAAGACTGATGTCATATGCCTTTTTTTTTTTCTTAACAGTATTTTATATAACCATGACAACATAAATCAAGATTGTTCAGCCAAAACAAGAAAAAATCCCTGTGAGAGTAATTTCTTCTAACTTAGAAACAGCATTTTTATTGTCAAATAAAACCAATGCCACTTTCCTCCAAAGCTCCTGTGCTTTGCTTTCCCTACAGCACTCTGCCTGAGGTCCTTCCCAACTTCTCTCTTAAAGAAACATATCCTAACAAAAATGCAACCTGTAAAAATTACTAACTCCCGTATTGATTGCAATAGTCTAGGAAGAGTAATGACCAAGTATTCTGCAAAGGTCCCCATTCTTTTTCCCTGCTATATTGTGGATGTGGGATGCACAATCATTTCGGAAAAGAGGAGAAAAAAGAGTATTTTCTTACATGAGATGAAGATTCCTGCCAGCATATTGTTATTTCTGAATTTGTGTCTCCTAGGGTAAGAAGACATACACCTCCCTAAGAGCAAAGAAAGATTTAACCTATTTTTAATATCTGCCATTATCAGTAAAGTAAATAGTTAATAATGAAATTAATTGAACCAGTGGGGCAAAAGCTTTTATTAAAGTCTTTGCACTTGGGTCCTAAATTTAAGGTATTAATTCAATAGAATATAATCATTTGCACATACCTTAAGTAATCAGCAAATATATACAGCAAATTTGAAAATTGCATTTCTGCCTAAATATGCTGAAAGAATCAGAGTTTTAAGTAAAATTAAAGCTTCAGTTTAGAAATACTTATTCTCCATTTTCCTGCAGTAATCCCACTGAAATTAACTCTTAAACTATTTTTGAATTTGCCAAGTAACGTTCTTTCTGACTTCAGCAGGAAAAGAAAAAGAACTTCAGAACATATTGCTGTATTGAGGATCTATTATGAAATTGGAACTATTACAATACCAGCTGACCATGACTAAAATAAATATCTTCTTGAAGATTTCCAAGTCCAAAAACGGAAGCAGACACCTTAGAAGTGCCTACCCAGATCTCCCTTGCAGAACTGCAAAGGGTTGCCAATTGTTACAAATATCTTCTCAAGCAGTCTGCTTAGAAAAGTAGGCAGTGAGACCAAATGATTTAAGTGAGGAAAAGTAAATAAACTTTTGGATACAAAGATATTTTTTGAATACAG
>WAAG01098115.1:0-18826 GCA_013390105.1 Tichodroma muraria
CTCTCCTCTTCTAAAATTTCTTATAAATTTTTTGTTCTTCTTTTTGTCTCCACCCCAGAAGTTGGACAGGGTGACTGAGTGGGGCAGTTTAACAGCAGGGAGACAATCCCTGTGGATTACTGCCCTGCACAAGGCTGCTGGAAGCTGAGAAGGAGCACTTAGGCAGCAGGAACATGGGAGCTGACATTAACACTGTCTTCTTGGTGTTTTGTGAGTGAAAAACAGTCTCCATGGGAGTTACACGAATCACAATCCAGATATCTGCCTGTTTGAGTCTCTGACACATTACATGTGACTTCCCAGACACAATTCTGTGCCTTTTTATCCGCACAACACAAGCTCACAGACACACAACTCCCCCGTTGGACTGAACAGCAGTGCCAAGTTTGGCACAGTTTGATCCCCCTCTGTGTAAAGATGTCTCAGGACATCTGTGAACTCAAGTGGGAGGCAATGGTGGCCCTCTCCTGCCAGCTGGCTGAGGGGCAGCAGGGATGTCATCTATGAAACATCTGTTCTTCCACCTGCAAGAGTCATGGTGGCAAAGCAGCTTTCTGACCAGTGGGGGAGGAGACAAATGTATATTTTCTAATTATGTAATTGCACTCTCCTGCTTATTTTCCACTTGGGAAAGCAGAGAAAATTGGCACAACTAGAAGTTTTGCTTATTAAAGCATACATGGAATCAGCATCACATACAAGAAACAATAGTCAAACAGTTCTCAACCTCCAACCAAAGTAATGACATCAAGAGTTATGATGTCAAGTAATTTGATGCAAAGAAACATAACAGTGGTGTAATAGCAAAGAAATGACAAGAGGAAATATTTGAATCCAAAGACTAGATTCCATGATACATATAAGTTTTTCCTTTATAAGTCAGAGCAAGCAGAAGTGGCATGATTTGTCTTTGAGACCCTTCGCAGAAGAGCTAATTCATGAATTCAGGAACCAATGGTAGCCTTATTTATTCATTGGAGGTGTGCCAGAGCAGCCCTGTGGCCATCGCTGGCCACAAACACACCTGGCTGGACATTTCAAAGTGTTCTGCACAGCTCAGCAACTTGCCTGACAACACTGCAAGATACACAAATAGGTACTCAAAGTAGAACCTGCAACTGGTTCTTCTACTGGTTTGGTTTTCTCAAAGCTGGTTTTGGTACTCACAGCACAAATATTCTCCACCAAAATACAGTGCATTAAGAACCCCTTATTGCAGTTTTGGACTCTGAAATACTTCATACAAATATAAAGTAGAAAGGTGTGACAACAAATACTTAGGCAGCTTAGCAAACCTTCTGAACCTTTCTGAATTTTCATACTGCTTTCAGACTCACTGAGTAGCATCCTGAAATTCTCAGTTGGCCATCCCTAAAAGCCCTCATATGGAACAGAATGCTGTATTACACGCTAATAAGTTACCTAAATTTACCCCTTTTAAATAAATATTTTCTTTAAAGCAGGTTCTCAAGTAAAGGAACCTTTAGGATGGAAGCTTGGGCAAATAAAACACAGGGAAAGCAAATAATTCTTTCTGGCAGCATCCTGGTGATAGATAGCAGGCCAGCAGGCCTGAAAAATGTGAACATGTACAGAAAGTGGAAGGATCCCTGTTAAGAAATTGAGGGGGAATCATTAGATAAGGACTTATTATTTCTGAATGACTCCCCCTTTAAATCAGGGGACTGTACAGTCAAATCCATCTTTGGAGCTGTACTTGTCAAAAGTTCCCAGAAGCAGGTTTTCAAGCTCTCACTGTTGATGTTTGGAGCTGTTTTGCCAAGGGGGGAGACCTGACAATGAAATGCTGTCATTAAAACCACACAGCTAAACCCTTCTTTCAGGAAACAAGCACCAAAGTAACATAAAAATAGTTACAGATATTCAGGATTGTTTTGTTATTGCTTTATGTATATTTTGTTGGCTTTCTTAAAGATGGGAATATCTCTTCCAAATCTGATGTTTGAAAAGTACCCTCAATAAGGCTGGCTAAAATTAGAATGAATAGAACTAGAATAAACACAATTTCATATTAGTTTTCATCTGTTATTATTTTCAGCTCTCCATTTAACTGTGAATGATCATGAACAAAATTTATTTCTCTTACTAATGATATAGTCCTCTTACTCTTTCATGTGGGATCACTCAGATTGAAACACACTAATGAGGCTTTCAGAGCTGAGCTCACATTTCCCGTTTTCTTTGAGCATTGCTTCAGAAAGCAGATTTGCTATTCGTGGAAGTAGAGAAGATGAAGAAGCTTTAAAAATGAACCTAGGGTGGGTCCAAGGGATGATCCTCAGGATGCACCAAGCAAGGATGAGGGGGAGGGATGACAGAGGAGGTAGTGTGAGCAACCTGCACCCCACAACATTCCAGCGGTACCTAATGTTCTGTTTTTCAAAGGTGTACAGCCTGAGTGCTGACTCATTAACTCATACAGAATCAGGGGGGTGATGAGCCACGCAGGTCCACGCTACACCAGAATAATTCAGTGTAAACCCAGCACTTCCAACAGAAGGAAGCAGAGAGACACCAGGAATGGGTAAGAAAGAGTCTCCAGAAGCTCATTTGTATGCAGCAATAACAAAGCACTCTTGCTTAAACACAAAATAAAACCAAACCCAGAACACAGGCGCAGATACATTTTTACTCCGTAATTAGTTTTTGCTCAAGACAAAATAAAAGTTAGAATAATGACATCTTGTTTTCAGTAGTGTCTTAAGACTGCAACAGCAGTCTTTGTATTAATAACATTGTATTAATAACAAGAGGTTAAAAAAGCTATACCTGAATGTTTTAGGTTGGGAATCTTTTTCTACTCTTATTTGTACACTGGAAATACATTCAAAAACCTAGAACAGAGTGGTTAGGAATCAAGAAGCCTACAGAAACAGTAAAAACCAAGAGAGAACCAGAAACTTATACGGAAAAAGAATTAGAGGAATGCAGTTCTATAAAAGGGCAAAAATAAAAACCTGTGAATATTAACAGGAAGGCAGGAAGAAAAAAATGAATACTAAACATCATTCTAAACCCTTGAGAAGGTGATTTCAAAGGAAACAGGGAGATAAATGGATGACAACATGCATATTAATGAGCCCAAAGCAATTCTCAATTACAGTTCATTATCATTAACCATTTGAAAAGTAAAAAGCAGATAAACAACTCGGCCTGCTCCAGCAGGAGTTGAAAATTGCCTGGCAAGAGACACTTCCCTCTCAGGAATTCCAAGTAGAGGCAAAGCGTGTTTCTCTGAATGTAACAGTTAGGATTCCATTCAGATAATAAAAATAAAGACTTGGGGAAAGTGGAATTGAGTTGCATTATCCAGAAGACAGCACACTAGTCATAATATTCTGAACCCTCTGTTAAATACATCCTCCCATGCTGGCTTGCAATAGCATGCTACTCTGAGCACCAGGTTGCAGTGCAACTGCCCTGACCTTTCCACCTTCATTTAACCTTTCTCACCAAGCCCAGCTCACTCTGAAGTAATGCCCTGTCAGCAGGTTCCAGGGTCTGCTGATTGTTTTCCTGGTGCTCACTACTGTAGGAACCTTCCCTGAGGATTGCTGACTAAATACAATTCCCATGCAACTGCATACATGCTGGGGATCTATTCACAGCACACACATTATAGGTTCAATGTCAAAAATTCCTAGCCTTGTAAGTATAAAATGAGTCACCTGCCTTGCTTAGATTAAGTTTTGGAAGGAACAAGGATATCAGAAGGGAGCAGATTTAGAAACTAAAAGAGCAAAGATGCTGGTAGAGAAACTTTGGGAGCCAAGGACTCTCGTTATTTGCTGTAGAGAGTACAGTGGGCTCTGTTTGTCACACTGAAGTTTTAGAAACTCCCTCTCCTCTCAGAGCCTGCGACTGCTGCTCTGGATAAGCCAAAGCCATCAGAGTTTCCTGGAATGAGTGTCTAGAGTTTGATAATTTACAGAAACCTGGGAGGATTTTGGTGACCTTCTGTAGCTGGAAATGAAAGAAGGGAGCTCAGCAGCACCTCAGCTTCACCGTCTACCAACACAAGCAGGTTTTAATGTTGGTAGTCTGGCATCAAGCATTTCCTTCACAGAGCAGATGAGGCACCTAAAGGAAGATTCTGGAGCACCCTCCTGCAAAATAATCAAGGGTTTGGCCCCAGTGAAGAGATTCCCAGAGTGCTACTTTGCAGTCAGCTGGCAGCAGGAGTGTAACTGTGCCTCCTCTGGGATCCTGCCCTCCCTTGAGGCCCTGGCAAGGGTTTGTGCCTTGAGGATGCTGTGGGTGTCCCTGTGTGGCACAGAGGATCCAGCTCCACCTCCCCCTAGCTGCAGCACCCATGAGTGGATGGGCCCTCCTGCCATGGCACAAGCAGCAGCTCCCAGCCAAAACTTAATAGTGTGATCTATTTGAAACCTATTTCATCCATATTCTAAACCTATTTCATCTATATTCAAAATTTATTTTTTTCTATGCCAAAACTTCATAAATAAACAATTTATAAGCTCTTTTTCCACCAGAATTTTGACCACACAGATACAGGAATCTTATGAGTGACAATTTCTGTTTCCATCAGAATAGATGTATTTATGACCTAACTGTCCCTATAAAAGTCTGTGACAAGAAAGCATGGGTAAGAGCTTGGCAAAGAAAGAGAAGTCTTGCAGTAATTTGGTGTGAAAACCAGAGAGGATCAATGCAGTACTCATTTTCATTCTTTTACTTACTAAATCTTCTTTACAAACCCATAACTTTTGCTAAATTCTATGCATTCTTGGTATTTTTCCTCTTTTGATGATACAAAATCTGCTTCCATAGCTCCATTCTAGACAAAATAGGAGGCCATTTTGCTAGCCTCTAAATTTTGTAAGATTTTCGTAATTTGAGCTTGAAAGAAATTCATATCCTGTCACTGGGTCCTCAATACAACAATCAGTGATTCCCTTGATGTGAGAAGCATTCATTTTAACTTTGTAAAGTAGTTGCTTTAAACTTTTATTACCATCCTGCATCTAGTATTGAGGGAATAAAGCGTTTGTGCAAGACTAGACCATTACAATGTTCTAGGAACATTTTATTTCTTAATCAAAAGCTGAGCATTTGTGCAAACCATCAGAAATAGAAACTGTTTGGGTTTGTTTAATGGTGCTACATGATAGAGTTACCAGACAAAGAATTTGTTCAGAAGTTCCATTTCTTTGATCACTACAACATGGTTCTTGCTCTTTGTGGTGAAATCAGGCAACAATTTGGATCTGTACAATACACACTTCATAATGCTTTTTTTACCAAAGCTGGTATTGTCCAGTCCTAGTCAGAATTACAGAACAAATGCTAGGACTTGGAACAAAGGAACAAATCCATCATTTTGAAACCTTTTCTCCAATGAAATTAGCAGCTTTTATGCCCAGTTCTACATAAATACTTCCAATACCTCTAAATGAGAGTGTTCTAACTTTTCAAGTTTTTAACAGAATAAGCAGAAAACTACATGTATGTAGTTGTTCAATAATTGCATTTGAACACTAAAATTTAGGAATTGTAACTTGATATTTTGAATGCATTTGAGTATTTTTTGAAAGAATTTTTTTAAACGAATTACACGGCAGCTTCTGTGTAGTACCAAATCTGATTTTGTTTTACTTTTTATTTTGTTGTTGGAATACTGTGGGATGCTTTCCCATCAGAATAGTTATTTCCCAAAGCAACTGAAATATATGAGGTCAGTAAAGGTTTTGGGAAAACAGAGCAGAAATAATTAACCTGGATAAAGAACTCGAATTGTAAGACTTGTCCATTTGTGCAGACATCCTTCAAACACTTAAACCAGAGTTAACCTGTTATAAGCTCTTTGATGAGAAGGGCTCTAATGACATTTCTTTTAGCAATTAACAGTACCTCTTCTGAATTTAAATGTGTTTAAGCAGGCAGGGCAAAGGTAGAAATCAGGGAACAGAGAGGCACACAATTACAAGACCTATTCAAATAATATACTCATCTTTTACAGTACCTCCCTAAGCACCCAGACCACCATGTTCAGGTAGCAATTGATAAGAATGGTTTAAAATTACTTTCTGAAGCAGAAATTTCTACATAGAATTAAGAATTATCACAATTTTTTTATTGGTTCTTTAAGGAACTTTCCACTTCACTTATACAGTGACCTACACAGATTCACACAACTCACTGGCATCTCACATATTTATGAAGTTTCATTTCTTCATTGCAGCACTGTGGTTTTCTTCTGGCAAAAAGGTGATATGGAGAAATTACACAGTTCTTTACCAAAGCCTCTACAGAACCCTCAACAACATCTACTATTCTCCTGTTCCTAAAGTCGTCAAATTCCTTTGTCATATGTGGCATTAGGAAAATAAAAAGAAGGGGAAAAAAAGCCATCCATAATTTATTTCATATTCAATTCTTCTCCCTGCAGCTTTGATTAACAAAGCTCACTATTGAAGGCATTTTCTGCTTTATTGCTCAATATTACAACCATGCTCTATTTTTTCATTTCAGAAGACATTTCAATGCAACATTTGCTACTGAAGATGTCTTGCCTACTATCAAGCCAACAAAAGTTTTCACCATTAATTTCAATAGCCATAAGCCTTCAAATTCATATTAAGAAATATATTTTGCTGATGTGCCAGTAAGCAATGTGATTAGGGGGGTATATTACTCACTGATCATTTCAATGCACAGCTATTGCAATAAAACATTGGGTTTAACTAAAAGCTTTGATGTCATCAGCATCCATGAAAATGGAGCATAACGAATGTGTGAATGGGAGACCTCTCCAATCTGGAAGTTAATTTGCATGACATTATGACCTTGTTTGCATAGCAGAGTATTAAAATATTCCTTTTAGCAAACACTGGCATTTTGAATACCCAGGAAATGCCATGCTGAGATTTTAATAGGTTATTAGTTATATTTCAGCTTCCCCAAATTTTTTCCAGATGGGTGTAATAAAAGAAAAGAAATCCTTATTATGAGAGAAAGGGTAGGGTTTTTTCCTTTAAACACCCAGAACAATGTTAACATATATTAAGAGACCAGTATTAAGCTATTGTCAGTCCTCCTTGTTAATATTGCGCTGTATTTTAGAGTAATAAACATGCTATCATTTTCTGTAAGAATGTCTATTGTTCAGGATAAAATTATTTCCTTTATAAAAAGCTGAATTTTTTATTATTATATTCATTAATGAATGGACAGAAGGAAATAAGGCAGGAATGCATTTCATCCTCCAGCACAAAATCTTCAGCACTCAAGTAAGCAATAGTGCCTTATAACCCTCAAAGACAACTGAAAGGAAAGATAATGTTGGCTCACAGCCCTAGCCCTTAGTTACTACTTTGGCTGCTGCCCTGCCCTCCTGACTGCTGACTTGAGGCCATCAGGCCAAGGGCTGCTCCAGTGAGGGCAGTGAAAGAGGAGCCTGTGGCCAAGGAAAAGCTGAGCTGCTCCCAGCTCCCAACGGTGGCAGCAGCTGACGACGTTCCCAAATGGATCCCTCCAGCCTGTGTCCCCTCTCACATCTGATGATGGCAGATTTGACTTCTCCAACAGGAAAGCCAAGAAAGAGACAGCACATGTACAATCACATTTAGTGTTTGAGGTAAAAGGTATTTTGATGTACTAAAGTCTTTGTTATTAATGGAATCTAAGCTCCAGAAATATTTTCAGAAAGTGTCATAAATGTCATAAATCCTTCAGTTCTATACATAATGTCATTGCACATGCATATATAACTTGTTGGGAACTCATCAGAAGATTCAGGATGCGAGACATTTTCCCTAAATGCCCAGCTTCCAGACTGGCTCTTTGGAAAGCATTCATTCAAAAACGAAAAAAAAAACCTCTACCTCAAAAAGAGAGGTAGAGTTTTATGAATATCCCAAAGGCTGGCAAAAGATTATCTAATAACAGTCCACAGCTAGACTCCTATTTTCATGCAGAGCTATGAAAAAAACCCCAAGAACAAGAAAGAACCCAAGAACAAAAAAGAAACCAAGAACAGCTCTTGCTTGTTGGAAAATGGTACTTAAATAAGCCTGTTCCTTTCAAGAATTTCGAGATGTAGAGTATTCCAACTGATGGCCAAAATGTTCCTGTTCTATTTATTCTTTTGCTTCTATTCTCTGCAATATGCTAGCATGCTGCTGTTAATGAAAGTGTAACAAACCACGGTATGATTCTGTGATTACCAGAAGTACAACTGCGAGATCAGAGACAAGAGGAGTCAAAAACCAGGTGGGTCATTCTCAGTCCTTGGACTGGAGGAGAAAGCAGAGTCCACACAGCCCAGGCCCAAGGGCAGGCTTAGCCCAGCCCCTTTAAAGAAGGATTCACACATGGCTCGGGCATGCCCGGCACCCCGGACTATAGAATCTCTGACATCAGACTTCTATATCCACCTTATATCCCATGAGATTCTCCAGGTAAAGAGTCATTTCATCTGCAAAACAAGTATTAACTGTCTTCAGGGAGGGGGATGAGCATTTCGCTCATAAATGCAGAGGACAGAAATTGAAAGGGAAATCTAAAGCTCTTCTCAGAAAGCAGAGGCTCTGACAATGGGAAGACAGGGGGCCTAGCCATAGTCAGGCTGCTGACAGAGCTGCAGGGCCACGCACCAGTCTCCCTGTTTCCCTTGTACTTATTTTCCCTTTTCTTTTTCTGCTGTGTTGTTCTTTCCCTGTGCTTGTTGCCTTTGCTGCTTTCTAGACTGTTTGGACATTGTCCAACTGCCAAGTGTCAAACCTATTTGACTGTGAGATCTCCCTTCCCTGCGGAAGGACAGAGCCCAGGCTGTTTTGGGCTAGTTCTCTGATTTTGATGTTGGAGAGACCACCTTATGCTAATTGTCTGGAAAAAATAAAAAAAAGGTATTCTTAAGTGACTTCATTTTCCTAAGACTGACAATGCCACAGAATCACCAGGTCGAAGTATGACACAAAGTTCTTGTTCAAAGGCAAACCTCCTTTTCATTCTTTATGGGCATAGAGATAAATTCTGAAATTTTTGAAGAAAATTATTATCTCTAGCATGGTCAAGCAGGTCTGAGTTTATGTAACAAATGTGATAAATCCAAACCCCAGCTCTTCACAGCACACAAGCACTGAGGAGTGCTGGGTACATAGCAGGAGTGAGCTAATGCCGGAGAGCCCCGGCTGAATCCGGACGGAACAGGAGGTACGATTCACACACAGCATGTCTAAAAGCACTGCTCTTTCCCCATCATCTCAGGAGAGCTTGGGACTCATCCCCACCGGTGCGTGCAGCACAAGGGACTGGAGGGGCGGCTGGGAGGGACCCAGGTGTCAGTTCTTGCCATGATCTGGGGGCACCAGCTAAACAGCAGCTTAATTAACGCCTGTTGTGTGCTGCAGCTCAAGCATCGGCCACTTGATCCAGCCAAGCAATGTCATTCAACTGCTGCTGTATTTAAAGTGGTACTGAAAAGGGGTCCAGTAACACATGTGCTGCTTCTGACTTCTACAGTAACATCTGAAAGAAAATAGTGAGACCCTTTATGTGATTTTTAGTGGAAGTAGACAGTTTAACTTGAAAAGGAGGGACTAGAACAAATTTAGCCCAAAGACAATTTGAATGGGGACTACAGAATTTGAAGGTAAACTACAGAAAGGTCACTTAGTAAATTTTCAAGATTTGGATACTTTGTAAAGCCTCTGAGGTCTTGTAGACTACTGACCCAACTACTTTTGGAGAAAAACACATTCTGATTGAATGCATGTTGAAAAGATCTCTTGAGCAGAGTGCAATGTTATATACCCTTTTATCAGTGACCTGAAAATGGAGTCTTGGCTGCTGCTTCCTGCAGTGCTACTGAAAGCTTTGTGCCCACTTCACATGAAAATGGGACAAACTAGATGGGCCATAAGGGCAGATAAGACCTGAAGCAGTTTGTGTTTGGTTAGCAGGTATGGCCAGCATGCTTGGCTTAGTAATGTTCTAGACAGAGCCCAGGAGTTTTATAAATAAAACAGATTTTTTTTTTTTTTCATTAGGAGGAAATTAAATACTGAAACCATAACTTCCACAGAGCTACACACATAATTTGAAATTTTTTGGCTGCATGAATCTGTTACTGGCAAAATCAGTCACTCATACAGAGATATATGTAGATTTAACTTCATGCAGAAATATAATTTCATGCATTTAGAAGGAGAGATTACTACATTCTCTCAGAAAAAACCCACAGTAATTTCTTTCTATTTTGATGTTTTTCTGCAAACAGCATAGTTGAGACTGTTACCAACGAAAGAATGTGTCTTTCCTTTAGCAGCAGATGAAGGAGTCTGCTTGACAGGAGTTTGTTTTAGAGAACAAAATATGAACATCCTTATTTTTACCGTGTAGATATTCGGTTCCTTCTGCTGGAATCCAGTCATCCACTTACCCAGTTCCATCTACACGTAATCCTAGATCTTGTCTGGGATACGTTTGTTACAGCAAGAAGCCAAAGACTTAAGGGTTTTGGCTGAAATGATGATCATTTCAGATTTATTTGGTCTGTACTCATTCAGTAGTGTTGTTGAGAGGTCACATCACTCTAGCCTTTTCTTTGAGTCAACATATATGATTTTATCAATGCTTGGCATGCCATATCTATTTACAGGGTGGGGTTTTTTCCCCTTCTCCTAAGGCAAATAGTCCACTACTTTTCTTTGACCTTTCAGTCAATTATTTTCAAATGACCTTTCAGTAATTTATTTCAGAGGCACATTTTCCCAAAAGCATTCCACCAGAGGAAACTTTTAGGGAGATGAACACTACTGCATCAAGGACTTGTGAACAAACCTCAGCTAGAAGTGGTGTGTGGGGACCAAACTGAGGTTCTGTACTGTCTGCTGTTGGGACTTAGGACCACTTCTTCACAGGGGAAGCTCTACAAATTTGGGATAGTTTAGGTTTTGATTCAGAGGCCTTTGTGAAACACCCATTTCACCTCACTTTGAAGGCTGCTTGGGCCTGGGAGAAGCAGAAGCTTCCTCTGAGCATCAGTCACTTGGCTTGAGCAGGTGCATCTGATTTCAGACATGAATTATGCCCATGGTTAGATAACACATCTGAAACCCAGAGGCTCTGCTGCCTTGAGATGGCCATTCCCCCTCCCCCCAAGCTTATATATAGCAAGAATATTTGTGTGTTCTGAATCATTATTTTTCTTTGAAACATCTAAAAATACTATTGCTGGAGGAAGCCAGCCATTTGAACTATGTATATTTAGTCTTCTCCAGCTGCTGGAAATGCTGATAGGATTTGAATTTATCAGAAATTTGGTTTAGGCTGCAGGTTTTTTTCTTAGCAACAGTTGCTATGCAAATTATTCAGAGAGTTTCTGCTGCAATTGATGCTGGATAGAGATTTGAAATATCAGATTCTTAAAAATCTTTGCTGCAAGACACCAAGTTCTTAACCTTTGGCAGTGTGCTGCAATTTGACAGCTATATCAACAGAATCACTTGCCCTTCCTCACAGCTCTTCAGCCATGAAATCTTAATATTTTCTTGGTAATACACAGAAACATTAGTTTGTAATCCTCACAGTACTACACAAGAGAGCAGTCAAACAGAGATGAAATTGTCTTTTTCTCTACCCTTTGGTTACCACAGAGGGCTCAGTCTTTTGTAAAGGGGAAAGCATTGTTCCTGCCTAGTGACAGTGCCAGACTCTTGAGGAGAAAACAGGGAAAAACAAGAACTCCCATCTATCATTAAGTCTATTAACATCTTTCTGAAGTTTGGTTCAATTTAGCACTCATTGTACAGAGACATAAATCAAGTCATGACTAGGTTAAATCAACTGTTAGAACTGCACAATGGAAGTAGGAATAAAATAATCCCAAACTCCCAAATTTCCAACACTCAATGCAAGTCTGTAATAAGAAATACTGATCATCATTCTCGGGTCATCTCTTGAAGGTGTTGTATTTCTATTATCTGCTCCTATGTATTTATGCAAAAGCATTGTACATAAGCCCTCTTGTTCTGCCAAGAGGGCCAGTGGGGGAACTGACCTAATGCTGCCACTGCAATTTGGAAGCAGATATTAAATATGGGCTGAGTTCTAATCATATTGCAGTCCAGTTTAAAAGCAAGGATTCAGTGTTTGAAGTTTTGGGTGAGTTGGAGCTATAGTTCAATACTCAGACAAAACTTGTCTTTCAAAAACCCCATGAAGTTAATACAAGAGCATTAATTACTCAGAGATTTTGTGTTCAGTCTAGAACAAGAAAATTAACCACTAAAATGTTGAGCTTATACACATAAGCATGTTTTTAGAGCTACATATCTCAACAACCTTGCCTTAACCTAGGAAAAGAATGACTTAAAGACAGACTTTTTAGCTCCCTGAGAAATTTTACATGACAAACATTATCCCTCTGTTCATTCTGCTTAAATAGAGGGGCAAGGCAGATCATCACCAGTGACCTATTGATATTCCCTGAACATATGAAGAAGATGTGAGAGCTGCAGGTCTGTGGTTATATTTTGCATATTGCTATAACACTGATCAGTTTAGAGGGAACCTCTAGGATTCAGCTGGACACAGTGGCAAGTCCAAGCTGCATCCAGAGGAATAACTAAAATGACTAAGGCGAGGAGGTGTTAGGAAAAAAGCTAACCCTGACAAAGCTAGCTAAGACGTTACAAATTTACAGAGATCTTCAAAAACTGAAGTTGGACTACCTGGAAACTTTCCCCCTAAGTTCTAGGTCTGTACCTCTGCTGGGTGCATTGATATTGTATAACTGGGAAGTTTGAGCTCAATCTCTGCATGCCCTTCTGTAATCTCTGATTACTTCTGCAAATGTCACACTAATTAGCCAGATTCTTATTGTCAGAGACTTGTGCATTTCTGTTTTGTGTAAACAATCAATGAACAAGGAGTCCTCTTCCAAGGGCATGACAGGCAAATACATTATGTAATATCTTACATTAAAGGAGTTGAAAAACACTTGGGATCTTCTAAACTCTCCAGCTAAAAATGGTGTATCAGCAAAAAAAAAAATAACATTCGTTATTGTGAAGAGAAAAATCTAGATTTCAATTATTGTGTTAAGTAGCATGCAGTAGAAGCAAATTCACAGTTTAGTTACTCCTGTCCTCACTGCCATAAGCCACTGTGGCTCAGCAGATGTGCCACACACTTAACCTTCTGTGTCAGCTGGAGAAGGTGGGCCTTTTGGGAGACATGACAATGAGCACCACAGAAGCCTTTTGTATAGGTAGCTCAGGGAGAGGGAAGGGAGTAACATCTATTGTAGTAACTTCTTTGTAAGCCATGAGCAATGAATTTACTCACTGAACTGAACTAAGAGACAAAATTCTAATAAAAGCTTGCCTTGGGCAACAACTTTTTTTTTTTAAAAGAAGTTCTATTGCCATTATCTCTGAGCATTACAAAAATCTTCATCTGACTTTATTCACCAGAATGTTTGCTCCTATGGCAGAAGGGCTGCAGTGCCACCCTTGGGGTGAACACCCTTTCCTGGGCAGGGTTCATCTCACCTTGTGTCAGAAGAATGCTGCAAGAAGCTCCATTTCATCAGGGAGTTTGGACTCCTCTGAGGACACAAGCAGAAGCAGGTTTGTTCTGGGTACAACTAGTCCACAGTGGGGCAATTATCTGAACCAGCAGACAAAAGTTGTACCCTAGAAATGAGTCTGTGAGGAAGTCTAGCTGAGCAGCTCAGATGCATCTATTCGGTCGGGAGTTAAAATTAGGTGAGGAAAAATTCCCTACCATTCCATCTTCAGTCTCAGTCTAGTGCATACTAGAAGCCATAACATATGGAAGAAGTTATCAGACAGATCAAAAATGAGTATTTTAATAACTGTTTCTGAACACTGAGTATCATCAGACAGATTCCTTTATTCTGCTAATTCCAAATACCAGGGTAGAAGGCTTCCTTCTGCCTCAAGGATTGTCTGCTCTATTATAGCTTTAGCCATTAATATATTTCTGACAATTTGTTTCTGCTAGGAATAAGCACAGTTCTTTGAAGACTTTTTGTGCATTTTAGGTACATCATGCTTCCAAGTCAGTCACAAAATAGGGCCTTTCACTAATGGGTTCATTGGATAGGTCACCAAGCAGAAAAAAAAGAAGGGATATCCAGTTGCATTGTGTTCCCTCACACAATAGGGATTAATCGTGTTCTCTGAGTGAAGAGTAAAGAAAATTACTCCCTGTTTCCTGTCTGGGCAAAACTGTGCTCATTTAGGACAGGTAAAAAGAACTATATGAGTCTGGCCATTGAACTTACAGTACTGGCCTTATGTACAATATGTATTGCATGGTATGGAAAACCAATTTTACCTTCAGGATCATTTCTAGAAGCACAATATAAAAATAATGAAAAACCTACAAGCACATGTTTAAAGTTATAATATGGTCCCTGGAAAGATTGAGCAAAGATAAACCTAACTTCACATAAAGGTTTCAGCACAAGAGGCTATGTTTATTAGACATTTATTCACTTTTCATTTCTTGTAGGAATTAAAGTGAACTATTATCTTATAACTTATTACAAGTGAACAAGTTAGATAAAATACTATATAGATCATTACCACATGGCAAATTTAGTGTTATTTTAATGACTTTGTTGCTAGACTGTAGGTTACTAAGATTCATCAAGAAATTTGAAAGCTAAAGTTGATTTTCCACCATAAAAGACTCTTATACCATCCTCCTCCCAACACATGGCTTAGATATCTCCTATTTTGTCTTTTTACATAGCCTCAGCAACCCCAGCCTAAGAAAACTAATTGCTTTGCTGTTTTTGAAATTGCTGTGAGCATTCCACTGTAGAGAAGCTGCTTTTCTAAAGCAAACATATATGAGTTTCCGAGATAGAAAGGCTTCAATTGACATCAGAGGGCTTTAGAATTGCTTCTTACTGTTCACATACTTTTAAACAAGGCTGAATTCCCTTTGTAGAAATCATTAGTGCAAAATTCTTTAGCAGACTACATTCTCTTCAGTCATTTCAGTTTCTGTGTATTCTGAAATGATTTAACATTCAAAGCAAATGAAGGCCTGCTGCAGTAAAAAAACAACTTCTTTCTGTGCCTCTCTGTGCCACTGCATGCAATAAGTCCAAAGACAGAATAGAATCAGAGCAGGAGTGATTTGAATCAAAGCCACTTCTCTAATATGTTTATTACTGACCACTACTGCTTGTTATGTTGATTTAACAACAGAGTTGTGGTATTTTGCATGTGTCACTTCCTACCTGTTTCTATAGAAGTCAGATCAATTTATCTGACCTTAATCTCATAGCTCAGTAAAATGCCAAAATCCTACACCCAGCTAAGGAAGTAAATTCTCCAGTTTTACATTCTCCAGTTAAAAGCTATTCTTTTCTATGAATCTGTCTAGTGAGAATCATTTCCTTATGATTTTCAACTCCCTAAGGTAGGTTTGGGACAGCACTATGTCAGACCTTCTCCAGCTTCCAGAGTCTATTGAGCCAACCCCAGCTGATAGGGTCCTGACAGCTGCTGTAAACTGAGCAGCAACTCATCTTCCCCCAAATCTCTTAGCAGAGATCCCTTCTGCCAATGACAGGACCGGCCAGTCGACCCTGAAAAGCCCAAGAATGCTACCACTCTGAATTTCACAAACTCAAGGCACAGGTAATGGAGGTAATGTGAATTCGCATCTCACATCTTTTACCTTTTTACAAGCACATTTTTTGGCAACCATCAACTACTGAATTAAGTAGAGATCTGAAGAAACCTTTCATTCCAGGTTAAAATCATAATATATGTGAATATCTAGAAATAAAAAGAAACAGAACCATGTAGAACCTCTTTTATATTTGCTTTATTGGATTCCTACTGAAAAATTCTCACAACTTTGACACAAGCACAAGCCCACAGAGCAGTGCATTTAATGTTTTCAGTATTTGACAACCTACTGCTTAAATTATGAGCCAGACTTGGGGCATAAACCAGAGAAGTTTGATATGCAAAGCAAAGAGGGAGCTGAGCACATCCATTTCCATCAGCATTCCTGCAGCACAAGCTTTAGTTACCTGGAAACAACTCTTGTGGTTGTGCATAGCCCATTGTGGTGCTCAATGCAGCTATGAAAAATACCAGTGCTGTTCTTTTCAGCTGGAATAAAGGGTGTTGCTTGCAGGGCAGGACAATATCAAATAGAAAACTAAGAGACCCTCAAACAACTTGGGATGGAGTGAAAAATTTCTTCTCTTTATCTTCAGTTTTTTAAACAAAAACAGAAGAACTGAAAAAAGGAAATCTGACTCTGCCTGGAAATATTTCGTCTTCAGTAAAGGCGTGTATGAGAGAAGGGAGAAAATTCCTCTGAACTATGTTTTCAACATTTTAAATGCAACCATTCCTGTTATTTCTCTGATCTTTAAACTGCTTTGTCACAAGAGGCTGTCATACACTTGATAAATTCCACTTTAATCAGCAGGTGCCTTAATTTATGACTCAGAAGAATAAAAAAACTTGGTTAATCAGTCAAAAATGTATATAATCAAATAAAGAAAAACTCATAGAACCTCTGGGACACGGTGTCTGGAGGTGATTAATAATTAACCTTCCCATTTTCAAAGGGAAATTTTATTCTTAGAGGTGACTAATTTTCCAATTCAAGATTCCATTTTCCTTACTGCTTTAATATCTTTCTGGAGTAAAGAGAAATGTTATTCACAAAAAACCATAACTCTCAAATAAAATGAAAATAGAAATGCATTTTAGTACCAACACTTGCTTTCCTGAGGTTAATGTGGAAATTGTTTGTCATTTCCCTCACTTTATGTATTTCAAAGGACATTAGGCTGATACCGTACAGGAAGAATATATTCAGAAAGGAATGACGTTAATTAATTATAAACACTGTACAAAAATACATTCTCACTTGTCAAAATGGCCTCCATCTTAAAACAATGCCTATAGCATAATATTTGCCATAATGGCATTCACAGCTTTCTCTATTCTCTCTCACTCCATGCAGAGATGTTTGACAACTGAGATGGGTGATTAAAGACTGCTCCCATTCTAATAAAAAATAAGATAAAAATAAATAAATGAGGTAGAATACATTTGATACGTAGTAAAGAAATCAAGATGCTGCAACACTTTCTCCTGTCTGCAGGAGAGATTAACAGAACTGCAATAAACTATCCCTACCTGAAAAGAATCCAGTTAACAGTTTCTACTGGACCGTGGTCAGTAGAAATTACTTGTAGTTTTACTATCCAGAATTCTAACACTTAAAACTCTGTGACTTAATGAAAAGCACAGCATAACCTTCAGCAGTAAACCCCTTTCAGAAAGAACTTGTGTGCTTAGACTGCCAAGTGAATTTAAATACCTTCCTAACAGAGAAACAGAAATTCCCTGTATGGTGTGAGCAGGCATCAGCTCCATCCGGATGCTCCGGCCCAGCTCTCAGACACCACACTGCTCACAAGCACCAGCTCTGCCAGAGGGCTCTCGGGGGCTCTACCAGCCTTCCTCAGAATCCACCACCAAACCCAAGGCAGGATTGATTTCCCTGTCTCCAAAAGAACACAACCCTTACTGGATACTGCTTCATCATCCCTGCTAGAAATTACTTTTCCCTGGAGCTTAGGGAGAGGCTTCTGGAGGGAAAATCTCCCTTTTGCAATGTATCAGGCTGCCCCAAATGGCAGGTATTTTCAGAGGACTTGTTCCTGAAGGAGGATAACCTCCCTACAAGGTCTTTACTCTTCTGCTTTACCCAGCTCCCCCAGCTGAGCTCTGCACCAGCATATTAGCATGCACAGCATCCCCTTCTGAAAAAGCAGAAACATTTCCAGCAAGGGCACTCCGTGCGAGTTGGTCTGCTAAGTGGCTTTGCCTTCTCCTTAAAATATGCTTAAAATAAAGCAGTTCTCAGCAAAATAGATTCCCTGTCATTCCTCTCCCTGTGCAACGCATTCAGAGTCAGGACATTTTTAGACCCTCTCCATTAACTCCTGTTAGTTTGCATGCAGCCCCTCTCTCTGCGTGTTCATGGAGGAGATGTTGCTCCAGGCTGAGGCGCCTGCCCTGTGCCCTCACTCTGCTGCTGTGGCACCAGTGCAGACCAGGCACCCCCTGCAAGTGGGCTCTGGGCCCTGCCAGCAAAGGTCAGCCCTGGGAAGCAGCTTCGTGCCATCATTTCAAAATCAGGACAGAGGATATTGGTGATCTAATGGCTACACACAACATTAATAGAGTAGGCTTCAGTGTTCCTGTTGGATAATACTCTCTACTTGAAGGAAATACTAAGAGAAATTTTTGGCCCTGTTTACTCTTTATCTAATAAGCAATTATAAAATAGATAAATAAAATAGATCATAAATTAGATAATTAGCAATTTATTCTAATTAGCAATCTTCAACTGCCAAAATCGTTTGCCAGATCCTTTCAGATTTTACCATACAAACTACAGTCTCTGGATGGGTTCAAAACCACTGCTGACTTTAACACATCTAGGTTGTTATATTGTTTTCTTACACCAAGAAGAAATGTTACAATTAGGTTCTGCAGCCAAGGCTTTCTTGTTAAAGATAAATAAAACTGTGACCTGTAGCTATTACTACTAATTTACAATAATTATTTTTATTATTCTTGTAATCATGGCTACAGATCAGATATTCATATCAGTTTGTTTTCAATTAATAAAAGATATTAAATGAGGCCAACATATATGCATTTCTATTGCTACATTTACATACATGTACGTGTTTTGAATGCTTCATCTCTGGAGATTCAAAACCCACCTGGCTGAGTTCCTGTGTCACCTGCTCTGG